>RJWK010019246.1:0-32578 GCA_004363435.1 Platanista minor | reverse complement strand
AAAGAAGAAGAAGAAAGAAAAAGAAAACAAGCCTGACTGGAGCCTTTAACAAAAGGGGAAACTTGATCAACAATATGTCAAGTGTGTTTGAGGAGAGCAGGTACAAACAGAAAACAATTTTGTTTAAAATATATAAACATGTTCCATTTCTACACAGAGAGAAAAAACTCAAAGGACATTCGTGACGGCTCACTGCTGGTTATCTCTGGGCCACGGGTAAACACATTTTGCTCTTACCAGCCACAAAGCAGACTCCCCTGGACCACTTTGAAAGACATTTTCAAACCGTTTCTGGAGGGTCAGAGAATCAAGCGGGACAGAGGTGCCACCTTGGCAGGTGATGGCCGGGTCCCACGGCAGCACCATACCATTTGAGGCAGCAAACGGGTCCAGAACGACCCGGCTAGAGAGTCCCTGGGTTCTGTGGACAGACAGGCCTGGCCTCAACACACCTCAGGGTGTTTCATCTTCTCCCCATCAGAGGTCCTTGTCCCCATCAGGCAAAGGATGGCACTGAGGCCTCAGACAGCAAAGTAAAAAGGCTGAGGCCCAAAGCTGGCTTGGGGACACCCTTGTCCTTACTGAAGTGGGAGCCGGGAACGGTCAGCCTGGGATATTCACTCGGTACATACTCTTATTAAGCCCTGGGCTTAGGGGAGGGCTGGGCCTCACATTTATCAAGTTCAATAAATGGGTACCCCCCAGCCCCGCACTGTGTATCTCCCCCTCCTCCTGTGCCAGGCTCCCTTCCCCTCAGGCCACACTCCTAGGCCATTAGCTCAGTCCCAAAGGCATCCTTTCGCATCCACGCTTTTGATGCTCCTGTCAAAACACTGTTAATAACGTATTTCCACTTGGCAGGGCCTGCAGCAAAAATATTGCCCGGGCAGGGAGAAGGGAGTGAGGCAAGGGCTGCTTCCACGCCAGGAAACCCACGCCCTGCCTGCCCAGGGATCCAGGGGCCCCACCCACGAGGGATGGGAGAGACTCCAAGTCGAAGTCAAATTTCTGCCCCATCAGACAAAGGGATGGGCTTCAAAAGACCCTTCAAGTGATCTCAGGAGCAAGAAAACCAGTGAGCTGCTGGAAGATCCTTACCAGCCCTCAACCTGACCTCAGGCTACTCACGGCTCTCCTTTAGGAAGGTCTTCCCACCTGCCCTGGTCTCACCACATTCATCAGTCTTGTCACTATCTGGTAGATGAGCCTCAGAGAGGTTTTGCCACTTGCCTAGGGTTGCACAGCTACGAAGGGGAGAAGCTGCACCAGGGGCCAGTCACTGAATTCTCAGTCCAGGGGAAGGCGGGAAGGAGCAGAGCAAGCACTGGCTTTGCCGTTGCACACCCTGGAATCCAATCCCAGCTCTGCTGCTCACCTTCTGGGCAGCACAGGGCAAAGACACTCCACCCGCCTGAACCTCAGTGCTCTCGCCTGGAAAGTGGGAATGTGGGCAAGGCCCAGACTATCACTGCTGCCACCTGGGCTGGTTCACAGAAGCGCAGCCCAAAGACATCACGGCGCTGTGGAATCATTACGTGGGCATTTCAGAGCTCTGAAGCAATATCACTACTAGGTGATCGCTGCCCAGGTGCCCAGGCTGCTCACCTTCTTCTGAGAACCGGGGAGCCCTGAATGTTCCCCCAGGACACCTGATGAAAGCTCCCCCCATTCCCATCGGACCTCTGAGCACCTCCCAAGTGGCTTCTGTGGAAGTGATGAGTGAGCCCCGCTCCACGCCAAGTTCTCGGGACACAGCGTGAGCCGGGATCTCCTTATAGGGTATGCTCTGAGGGCACTGCAGAATGTTCAAAAAGAGAAAAACTCAGACTGCTGGTCCGTCTGGAAAACCGGCCTGCGGGGAAGGAGGACAAGGCAGCCAGGCCGACTGGGTCCCTGAAAGGTCTGCCCCTGCCTGTCACTCACACAGGACATCAGAGAACCTGGGAGAAAGGCGTGGGGGAGACTGCGGGGGTTCCCGGGCAGTTCTCAAGGTGGGGATGGCTGAAGGGGAGCCAAGCTGCAGCTCTGGGTTCACAAACCTTTGGAAAAGCCATGAAATCGCAGCTGTGCTCATGCCTCCTGGCGCTTCCCCCAGCCAAGGGGAAGCTAGCATGCCGGGTTGGGGAGGAGGGCTTATGTGGCCAGGGTCAGGGGTCAGCACCCCTCAGAGGTGATGCCTTGGCTGGGCGCAGGGAGATCTCGAAACAGGAGGTAAATCAGCCCGCCCCCAGCCAGGGCAAACTCGGCTCCAATCCCAGAGGGCACCACAAACCAGGCTGCCCACGTCCCAGTCTAGGAGAGGCCTCGGGCTGCCAAGTCCAGGAGGGCACCCCCGAGTGGGGACCCCATGGGACCACAGCAGGAGCATCGTCCCTGTCAGCCCTGCTCTAAGCAAACCAGACAGGTGTAACTGACACTGTAGACATTTCTGGCTTCTTTTCTTTTTCTTTACTTGTGATAACAAATCAAACAAGAGAGATCCTTTTACTTTGGCTCAGCTACCAACCCAATCGTTCACCTGCACAACACTTCAGATTCATATGAATTTCCATGGGCCGCAAGGACGACGAGGATAATGGCTCCACTGAATAATAACAAACAGCTGCTTCTGAGGACAGCTACGTACCAGGCTCTGTGCTGTTCCTTCGCTGCACTGGCTCAATCTCATGACAGCTCTGCAAGGCCGGTTCCAGTATTATTGCCTTTTTGTCAATGGCTCTTTGGGGGTAACTTGTCCAGTTGTAAGTCCAGAGCCCGAGTGTGCTGGCAGAGTTAGCTGCAGCCCAACACCCATGCCCACTCTCTTCTCGAAGTTCATGTGAGGTGACCGCATGCCCAGCAAAAAGACTGCACTTCTAGCCTGCTGGCTGCCAGGATCGAGTGCCTATTAGAACACTCGTGACCAAGGCGAGGTAGGCTGCAGTGTAACGTGGGACCTCTGGGGAGGCCACCTAGGGAGAAGAGACTCAGGTGCGAGGAGGGGTGCCCTTACTCCCTGACCACTTTCCTACGGACTGGAATGTCAACACGATGGCTGAAGCCCCAGCAGCCGTCTTCGGCAAGGAGGTGATCTGGAGCCTAGAAGCCAGAGCGAAGGATGGCGTGGCACAGAGAGAAAAGGGTTCTGTGCAGCTTTATGGAGCACACACACCAGCTCTAAGTTCCTGCGTCCAGCTTCTTTCACACGGAGAGAAATAAACGTGGTATTTCTTTTAAGCCACCATTATTTCCAATCTGCCGCTGGCAGATAAATGCAAATCCCGATGGCTCCAGAGTGAAGCTGCAGGTGGACGAAGCTGTTGGAGGACGAGCGCTGGCCAGGCAGAGGGGCTGGGGGTGGGGGTGGTGGGGGTGGTCCAGGAGAGCTCCCCCTCCCCCCGCCAAAAGGACAATGTCCTTGCACCACAGACTCATGAAGGATGTACTCAGGCCACCATACTTCTGCTTCTCTTGGAATTCTCCCTTTTTGTCCAGGTCAAGAGAATAATTTCCTATTTGTGACACTGACGAGGTTCTTCAGTATTTGAGGAAGGAAGGTTCAATCTTCTCCATGGTTTTTACTCCCCCTCCTGGGAACTTAGAGTTCTTTTCTTCCATGGCAGCTAATCTCATTTCCTCTGGTTACCAAGAAGCTCAGAACTACCCTGCAGTACCCTCACAGCAGCGGGCCTGACAGGTAACATTAATCCTCCTCTGCTCCTCAGCCTCGACTTAATCCTATCTTACTAACCTTGCCTTCAGGGAAAGAGATGAGAGTGTAAACGCTAGAGTTTAGAGCAGAACACTAAAAGGCAGGAATATCCCTAGACTATGAAAGTAACGCAGTTTTCTCTTTCTGGGAATAGCTAAAATGACAAACTAACAAGTTAGCACTTCATAAGTACAAGGGAAATTCTCCGGTTTACGGACACTTTCTGACCTTTCAAAGTGGTGCTACGTGATGTATCACCCTAGTGCTGGGGGAAAAAAAAAAAAAAAAAAAAAAAGAAATTCCAAGACCCCTCACCCGGCCTCAGCCTCCACACACCATTAAGCACAGGTTAAGAACCCTCCACAATATACAAATATGTTATGCCTGTACTTCCTCCACTCAAAGGCTCATTAGATCTTCACATACCAGTCTTGAAAGTATTAAAAGATTTTTAAATAGGTGTTAGGAAACCAAAAGAGGAAAAAAAAGGGTATATTAGCACAGGCATAGGAAAAAAAAAATGGAAAACTTAGCAGTGGTTATTTCTGGAGAAAACAATGATAGGGAACTTTTCTAATTCATATGTTTCTACAATATTTAATTATTTTCCACTGATTTCCAAAGATTCAGTGATAAGATGCGCCTATAAGCCAGAAGGCACGCCAGGCTGGCACAGCCCCCAGAAGAAGACACGGTCCACAGCCTTAAGGAGCTTCCAGAGAAGAGGAGAACCTGCCAGAATACGTGCTTATGCCATGGAATGGGAGCTTCTGTGCCTAGGAGGTTGGGGGCACAGGGTGGAGGGGCCCAGATGAGGGAGAGGCTCTCTGGGCCTGGGGGGCCCAGGAAGGCTTTCAGGAGCTAGTGGCAGTGAGCTGGGCCACACAGATGAATGAGTGTCCACCAGATGGAACAGGAGGAAGGCCGCGGCGGGCTGCCGGGACAGGATACGTGGAGGAGCAGGCTGAGGCTCTGCAGGGGGTGCTCTGGGGTGCACGTGAGGGCATGGCCTGGGCTGGGCTCCCCAGAGTGAGAACCAACGACTAAAGCCTTTGTGGATCCCTCCAAGGAAGGCTCTTCACCCTGTACGCTGGGCCCTGCAGCCACGCTGTGACAAGATGGAGCACTTGGGCAGCAGATGGGCCAGTCCAGGAGAGAGGTCAAGACACCCGGGCAAAGGAACTGCAAGGAAGCGCTGGTTTCAGAGATGATGCACAAGCAGCAGTGGGGGGTAGAGGTTATGAGATGGACCAGAGCCTGCATGCTGGGCTCGGCTCTGCCTCGTGCTGGCTCAGAGGCTGGGGCAAGCTCTCTCTGACTCAGTTTCCTCATCCGTAAAGCAGGGATAATAAAAGTTTATCCCCTGGGACCTCCCTGGCGGTCCAGTGGTTAGGACTCAGCGCTCTCACTGCCGAGGGCCCAGGTTCAATCGCTGGTCAGGGGAACCAAGATCCCGAAAGCCACGCGGCACAGCCAAAAACAAAAACCAAACCAACAAAAAGTTTATCCATCAAATAGAGCTAATAATTGCACTAAATAATAGTCCTTCTCTGGATTGTTGTGGGGATTAAATCAGTTAGCGTACGTAAGCGCTTAGAGAAGTTCCCAGAACACAGTAAGGCTGTGTCCACATTGCTTTGATCATCTCCCCAACACTGTTATAATGACCACTCCTAGGGAGGGACCACTCCTAGTGGGGAAGGGGGCTGGGATGAATTGGGAGATTGGGATTGACAATATATACACTACCATGTGTGAAACAGATAGCTAGTGGGAACCCGCTATATAGCGCAGGGAGCTCAGCTCGGTGCTCTGAGATGACCTAGATGGGTGGGATGGGGGTGGGGGGGGCGAGGTTCAAGAGGGAGGGGATATATACATACATATAGCTGATTCACTTCATTGTACTGCAGAAACTAACACCACATTGTGAAGAAACTATACCCAAATAAATAAATAAATACAATGAGATATACCATGAAAAAAAAAAAAAAAAGAAGGGTTCTGGCCCAGGAGCACGCGTCCACAGGCAGCTCCAGTTTGGAGGGAGCGGGTCTGCTGGGGGAGCAGGGAAGCTGTCACTGGCAAGGTGACATCTGAACAGGTCTAACAGCACAAATGGAAACATGAGAGCGGGGAGGGGGCTGGAGAGGGAGATGCCAGTTTCTTAGCCACCGACAGACGTTTCGTGGTCCGCGAAACAGCAGAAGGCAACGGCCGTCTCCACTCCCGCTTTCCCAGTGCCAGCTGTGCAGCCGGGGTCCTCAAGTCAATTCACCATTTCACACAGAGTCTCAGCCCCAGGAGGTGCACCCTCCCCAACTCAAATGGGCACCAACTATTTGCAGTGGAACTTCTGCAACTGGAAACGCGCCGCCGGCTCACCTGGGGACATGGATTCGGCAGCTCTGGGCTGGCCCTCTAACCCGCTCCCAGGCAATGGCTGGCGCACCACACACTGAGTAACACTCTAGACAACTTCACCCCAGAACAACCTCAAAACAGGTGGCTACTTTCAAAGCGGAACCTTTGCTTCTGGCTCTCTCTATCCCTTTTAAGCCCTTCCTATTTCGCCACGCTCCTTCCTTTTGCTTTTACGTGCTTAGTTGTTGTACCCCCCGCGGCGGCCCGTGAAATCGGAAGGCCCACCAACGGCAGAGGGACAAGGCCATGGAACCCTGACTCGGTGTGGACCAGTGAGGCAGCCAGGGTCGGGGTGGGCTGGGAGTGGGCGCCTGGTTCCCGCAGAGCCCACCCAGGCACCTGGATTCCAGCTTCCCTGGCCGGCGTGCTTTCTGCTTAAGGACTTACTCAAGTTGACTCAGCAAGTCAAAGGCCAGGAAAGAACACCCCAGAACTGAGGTTCACAGCCCTCTGAAGCCACGCAGGACTGCGCTGACGCCGGAGATGGTTGCTATTTGTAACAGCAAGCCTAAAAAGCTCAAGAATAAAAATAAAACGGGCAGAACTGAAACCACTCAGTAGACGTCGACAGCCCTTACGTCGTCATGTTCCCACGCTGCCCTCCAAAACATGATCTCTTACGAACAGCTACTATGAACAGCTGGTAAGCTCCCCAACATATAATACTTGCCGAGCCCCATGTATCATTATTATAAAAATACTTTGATGATCATGCTTACAGATAAATGTGACTAACTCCATTCATTAAATATATGTTAAGTAAATAAGAATAAAAACAACTTTCAAAGTTTTGAAAATGATACAAATATCTGTGTTTCAAATTTTAAAAAATAAAATCTATCTCTCAAAAAGGAATTAAGTTAAAATCCACAACAGTTAGAAACGGAAAAGTGTTACTTTGGCAGGGGGACAGAAAGATCACATTCTTTGCACAACATATTTTTCTAAGCAGCACAGTTTCACCTGCAGCTGTATCCCCTGCCCTACACACATATAAACCACACGGTTCATAACAAAGGATCAGAGAAAAATAAGCCCACAATCCTTGCGCTTCTATCAGGCGTCTTAGGTCCTGCGTGTTAAGTGTCATCCCAATTTAAAGATGAGGAAAGTGAGATCACACACAGTCAGAAAACAGACTAACGGAAACTCAAACCCAGACCTCTGGATTCCAGGTGGAGGCCGAACTCAGCCAAGAACAATCTATATCCCAATTATGGTCCCAAACGGCCACATGGAAACATTCTGTGCAGAGCCAACTTCCCAGTCCCATGGCCACCCTCCCTGGAGGTGCTGGGGTCTGCTACCAGAGGTCAGCATCAGAGTCATACTCAGGTGGCCTTCAGAAAGCCCCTGCCCATAAGGAAGTGGCCAGCTGGCTGCCCTGGGCTCTTCCAGCTGCAAGGATGTCAGGGGCCCAAGAAACACCAAGGCAACCGATATTCCCCAAGCCCCTTACACTGGGCTCCAGAGCACCCAGCAGAGGGAGCAGATGGAAGGAAGAATGTTCACCGGTGTCCAACCCTACCTGGGCCCCAACTACCTGGAAATAAAATCCAGGAGGCAGCAAGGTCAGCCAGCTGGGCCACCCTGGAGACAGAGTGGGTGGCAGAGGGAACCCAGCTGGGGATTAATCATTTGACACCTTGAACAACGTACTTCTTAAAACAATTTTTGAATCGTGAAAATATTAACTAAATAACATACATTTTTTAAAGGTGAATGGAGAATCCAGCACCTACAATCCTTGGAGGAAGGCGTACCACGCACTCAGCCATGTGACTCTCCCTCCGGCTCTCAGTGAGGAAGCCGCTACTGAACTTAGCTGCCCGCCTTCAACACACCTGTCTGAACCAGCGTTCGCTCCCCGCTGCTGCTCCTGAGCCCCCCAGTCTGAGGACTGACTCCGCACTCTCTGTCGCCCCCCCCAACCCAGGCACCACACCCCGCCCTCTGCGTCCCCTGCCATCCACTACTGCATCCATCCCAGCCAGACCCAGGGTCCCCGTTAGGCTCCAGCCCCAGCCTCCAACCAGAAGACCCAGCTCTTCACCCTCCAGTCCGGCTTGTCTAATCCCCCACCTCTAATTGGCGCGCACACCTCCCACGGAGAAGCCCCCTGATGCCCCCAGCATCCCACGGTCAGCTCACCCGGCCCTCCTGTGGGCTGGCCCTGCCGCCCTCTTGACCTGGCTGCTGCCCAACTCCCTCACGGCCGAGGCCTCGGCACTTCCAAACCATTCCACTGGCAGTCAAAAGACCCCCTTTCCCAGCCCCTGGGTCCTCGTACAGGCTGTGCTCCCTGCCCGAAATGACGTTCAAATACCTCACCTCCCCACCCACACGTACGACCCGTTTATCCTGTATCAAGAGGCATCAACTTCCCCTAAGGCCCTCCCCCGCCCCGCCTGCCCACTCCCCGCTTTCATGCCTGCTGCCCCTGTGTCCTCGCAGGGCCCACAAAGGCACAGACGAGCCCTCCCACACTCCAGGCTTGCCCACGTGCTCGGGTCCCCTGTCACTGCACCCCTCCAACTCCAGATGCCCAGCACCCAGTCCTGCGTCAGCCCTGGGCATGTGGCCTGCTCTCGGCGTCTTTCTGTCTGTCTCCCTCTCGTAGTCTTTCCTCTTCTGCTTTATCCTCTGCCACCCAACCTCCTGCCCTGAACGCTTTGTGCAGAAAGGGGGAGACGAACACACACAGAACTCCAACATCCCAAGCAGGCAACAACTCTGCAGTAACCCCCAGGAAAAGCCTGCAGCCCACTCTTCACTCTTTCGCAAGCTGGGGAAATGTATTTACTTCCTCACCGGCTTGAGAAACAGTGGCTGCTCCAGAGACTGGGGTTTCGTAATGTCTGAATTCTCAAGGAATTGGTAAGGGGGACAATGAATCTCGAACCAGCAACTGTAGTTCTCACACTTACAGCTTTTGCTCATTTGCATATTTTAAACTAAGACTCCAACCCCTCTCGTGCTAACAGCCATCTCCCTCTCCCGTGGCTCTTTGAAGATAACTGGTGAAAGACAGCCCTGGGAACCTGGCGGGCAGGGGGTGGGATGCGATGTACATGTTCCTGAGGATGCCAAGGCTGGAAGTGGGCAGGGCAGTAGGCACGCTGTTCTCTCCGGAGGTTCTTCCACTGAATTCAGGGTTGCCCTAGAAAGGGGCGATGGGGTCCAGGGATGGAGAACTCACAGGCTTCCCTCCCAAGCCTTCCCCACAGATCAGGTCAGAGTGGAAGATACTCCCAGGGGAAGGCGTCCTGCAAGGCTGATGCAAGCCTCCTGCCCAGCCCTCAGCAGAGCCCCAGGCCACAGGTGACCCAAGTGGCCGAGGAATGTTTTCTCCCAACAAAGGTTCACTGGGTGGAAGGGCCGTGATGGCTGTGCCGTGCTCAACACTTGGTCACTTTAGCACCTAGTTGTTTCGGGAGCAGAAGGGCCTCGGGAGCAGGTCCAGCCCTGACCGGGGCTGTGGGCTTGAACCTACCTTTCAGCCGGGCTCTGTCAGGTGGACAAGGCTCATCGCCACTAGCCAGGCTCACCCTGCCCTCCTCCAGGAAGGAAGCCTTCCTGACTCACCAGGCGGGGTAAGGACACTCCTCCGTGCCTGTGCCCACGATCCCCACCACTTTGGTCCCTGGCCGCCAACTACAGACTTCAGAGAGCTTCAGGGATGTGGCCTGGGCCCATGTGAGTCCCCAGCACCTGCATCCTGGTACACAGCAGGCACCCAGTAAAGGTTTGCTGAATCCTGCTGCAAGGGGGCGCCCAGTCTTCCCAATCGCACCTGCCGGCTATGAGGGGCCCTCATCTCATTGGCTCAGCAAGGCCAATTGTTAACACCTGAAATGGAGGAGTCAAGGGGCCCTGTGCGTCCAGCACCCTCATCACAATAGTACAGAAGAGACAACTGAGGCAAACGGGTACCTGCGACCATCACTGTCAGGACAGGTAGCCCCTGAGGACACAGGGGTGGAGGGCATCTTGGCCCACTCTCCCCCTGTGCTCTAGTCGAGTCCCAGCGCTGATCACAGAGCAGGACTTCCATTCCTCCCAGCCCTGCTGGGCTCGGGCTCACCTGGGGCTTCTCAAGCTACCTGGGCAGGTAACGGCAGGTGTTTATTATTATCAAGCATCACTTGGCCCAACAGACCCACGTTAGGGGAGGTTTAGCTGGCCTGCAGACAAGCCCACCGCCAAAGCCTTTCTGAGTCTCAGCAGACACACAGGCCCCAGAGGCCGAGTGGCCCAGTCCCAGTGGGGCCTCTGATGGCCTGACAGCCGGCCTGCTGTCTCCCCACTCCAAGGCGGTGTCTGCCTCAGAGCCTGGTTTTGGGAAGCAAACAGGGTAATGCTCTAAAGCAGTGGCCTTCAAACCAAACCCCCCAAAATAAATGTTTAAAACTGTATATCAATTTGCACATTTTCAAGCTGACATCTCAAATTTTCTCATCGTAAGTTTAAATACTTGTAGAGGATGTAATTTCCAACATATGGTAAATATTAACATTTCAGAATAAAACTGTTAGTGGTTCTCTTTTAAATGGATCTAGTGGAATCTAAAGCCCATAGCGATTTGAGATCTACCATCATCTATCTTAAAATTACAGAATTGGACGCTTCTTAAACACGTGGTAAGATAGCAAGGCTCCTTCTGCCTCCTCAAATTCCAATTTCCAATCCACATCCCTCAGAGATGTTTCCACTATCAGCATATGTCATGTTTGAAGGCCTTTCATTGCTTAGTCTATCGTAGTACGAGGCCAAAAAAAAAAAAAAAAGAATATAAATGTCTTAATTTTTTAATTTCATGTGACCGGAAAGCTCTAAGTGTCAAAATTTTTCTTCTGGATTGAATTATTATTACAATT
This sequence comes from Platanista minor, assembly GCA_004363435.1. Classification (NCBI taxonomy): domain Eukaryota; kingdom Metazoa; phylum Chordata; class Mammalia; order Artiodactyla; family Platanistidae; genus Platanista; species Platanista minor. The sequence continues at coordinate 21,586 of RJWK010019246.1, read as the reverse complement.
ACTATTAATACATAATTGATCAATATAACAGAAATATATTATAAATTTCTGTAAGTAATAATCATAAAAATTAAACCTTATTAGAAATACATCTCAGAAGAGATGAATGGTAATTTTTAAAAAATTATTTCACATATCCAGAGGTGACTATTACTGACTGCTAGAATAAAGTGTTTATTCAAATAAATTTCAATTTATTCAAATAAATTTTTAAAAATGGAAAGGAAAGAGGTTTACCATAGCAAATTCTCTGAATTCCTTTAGAATTTTACGGCAAGAATTACAGTAACTTATTATAAAAACTCATTTTTAATGTCCTATCAGCTGACAACTCAATCAGGACCTCTTTCAGTTCTGTTGCAAGCAAAGAACTGGAACTACGTCACCTGCCCAGGATCCTAACAACCAGTCACATGGCGCCCAGTCACATGGCGCCTGGGGTCACACATCACATTCAGATCTGCCTGTGGGTAATGACAGTGTGTGCTTCTCCTGTAGACAACCAGCTTCCAGTATGCCAGGCACTGTGCCAACTGCTTTACCCAAATTAATGCAATTTGTCCTCACAACAATCCCAGGGGACAGGCACCACTATTATCCCCATTTTACAGACAGGGATCCTGAGGCACCTGGGGGTTAGGAAACTGGCCCGAGGTCAGACGGTCAGAAACATGAACCCAGGCCATCTGGCTCCCACGCCCACTACGTGCACTGCCTCTGTAGAGATGGATGGAAGGCCGATGGGAGAGTTTACAAGCTCCTTCCCAAGCAGATCAGCCGTGGGAACTAACACATGAGAAAGCTGAGGATCTGCAAGAGCTGCTTTCTTAAATGTGCTCCCACCCCCTCCTTGGAGAGGTTACACACAAATGCTTCCTTCCATTAAATGGTATCATTGGCTGGTATCCAGTAGTGCCCAATAGATGTTCGCACACATAGTGTTACTGCTGCCATTCAATAGCTTGGAAGAACAACTCTTGTGACCAAGACAAACACTGCAGGTCTTACCATCATTCTACAGTCTTGGTTCCTGACCCTAGGTCCCAGCATGCTTTTTTTAAACAGTAGCCAAAGCCCAGGTAATAACAGGTACGGAAGCATGTAGTAAAACCGAGCCACCTATTAACATGCAGGGGAGACCCAGTTATCAGAAAAACCATGGGCTTTACAGACAAACCAACTGCACTCAAATCCAACTCGACCACTTACCAGCTGAGTTCCCTGAGGGAAGTCACAACATTCTGAACCTGTTTCTTAATCCCTAAAATGGACGTGAAAACACCACTCACATTACCAGGTGGCTGCACAAAATGGGACAATGTCCTTCAGAGCACCTGACACAGGAAACACTGGGTGGAGGCTGGTGGCGTGCTTACTCTCACCCTCTTCAGTCACTGCCACCCAGCCAGTGACTGGCATGTATGCCCATCTCCAGCAGCCAGTGGCCCACTAGCCTGGGGTCTAGCGCACAGAGGCTCGGCTGATTTTGAAGTGGCTTGGTTTCCAATTTTTTGCAAAGAGCCTTTTCTCTACGTCTTGAAATTTCAAGTTCTCCAAACACTGGGGGATGCTAGGAGGGGGTGAAGAGAGAAGGGCCCTGGTGGGTTTCATTTTTAGATGCCGGCGTAGAAAGCTTCCAGCCTGCCTTCGTGCTGCCCCAGCCACCACTTCCTCCCTCAAGTCATCACCAAAATGAACAGGAGACCAATCGGAAAAGATTTCACAACTCTTCTCTTACCTGGGACATTCTAAAACAATGGCTTCAGTTTCTCATTCCAGCCACAGAGTGGAATAAAGGGTTTCCTCTTCCCAGGAAGCCATGTAAAGTGAACACACTGACCCCTCGGTTGTCCCTCACATCCTGAAGCTCCAAGGCACCCACCCCCCGTCCCCCCGCCTCTCCCCTCCCATGCGAGGGGTGGCATCCCACTGTGCTAGACAGTCCGGGATCGGGTGTGAACAGAAACCAGGTAGTGGGGGTAGAGCATATTTCTTCACCGTTTAAGCGGTGGTTGTTTGTGAGCACGTGAATTCATTTCCTCTGAAAACAGCTCCCAACAGAAATTTCCTCATGGCCCCTGATGGGAGGCTGTAGCTAACCTCAGGGAAGCACTTGGCCCTTCACACGGTAACCTCCAACGATCGCTCCAACTATGGGTCTAGGCCTTGGTGGTGGGTACAGGAGCATCTACAAAGGATCTGGGGGCTTCCAAGGTAACCGTCAAAAAGGACTGAGAGACAAAACTAAGCCAATGCATCCTGGAGCAGGAAACACCTAAGCTCCAGAATGACACCTAGCTAGGAGACACCTAGCTCCAGAATGACACAAATACAACTGCCCCTCCTCTGCCCACTGTTGGACCCCTAGCAGGCATTACCAATCAATCCCTGTCCTCAGCCATTCACGGATTTTAGAATCCTCCAGGCACCCACTACTAATCAATCAGAAATGGCGCTGAAAGCATACTTTTTAGTAGGCTTCAGACCTCCCCCTTTTGATGGATGGAGAAACTGAGGTCCACAGAAAAGCTCAGGGCAGATCATGAAACTGCAGAGCCAAGATGAGGCAGGATGAAAACTACACAGCTGCTCAGAGGCTCCTCGAAACTACCTCCTCTCCCAAAACAAACCTCAGCCTTGGGGTGACAAGTTCAACCCACAAGCTACTAAGAGCGAGGCCAGGAGGAACTCAGCAGCCGGCCACTCCGGCAGCCAGACAGAGGCCCCCAGCCTCACCCCACCAACCAGGCCCACCGTGGTCCCAGGAGCAGAGCAGCTTGAGACCGACACCCACGGAACCTGCTAGGTGTGGGGAGGGGGACTGGGGCCGGAGTTAACACGGAGGGCTCCGAGAGCTTCTCAGCAGGCTTTATGAAAACCTACTGCTGATGCTGTATCAGAGGGCCAGGCTCCCCGTCGGCCCTGAGGTAGCCGGGCCTGGGTTACCCTCTCTGCAGCTACAGCTGGAAGATGGGCTGCCAGCCGAGCTGCACAGACAGGCAGACTCACCCTGCACAGGGACAGAGAGGGTGACAGCAAGCACAACCAGGCCACCCTCGGGTCTCACCAAGACCCACTGCTACCTGCTGGGGAGCAGGCAAAACCTCCGGGGCAAATGTCACAGCCTGCCCCTGACAAAGAGCTGAGGGAATCGTCATGTCGACACAGAGAGCAGTGGCCCCCTTCCCATCCCCCGTGAGTCGTCATTGCCAGGACAAATGCAGCTGGCCAGAGGGATCCCCTGGCGTGACCCCCCACCCCGTCCCTCCCCACTCTCAGGCAGATCCAACCTCCTGGCATTACTGCTGCAGTCCGAGCTGTCATTTATTTTGGGCCCACAGGGCAAGCCCTGCCCCGCCCCGCCCCCTCACCCCGGGAGAGCTCGTCTCTCCAACCATCCTCCCTTCCCCAGTGAGCTCCTGACCCAAGTCCAACCCAGGGTGAGGCAACGCAGGGGTCAGGAGCCCCCACTGACTGATCCACACTCCAGGGGCCAGGGGCACATCGGGAAGATCAGATGTGGCCACTGAGAGCAGAAAAGGGGTGACAAGGGGGAGGGGGACGAACCCTGGGGCAGGGGGAGGAGCATCGGTGGAGATAGACGATACCACGTCAGCCATAATACAAGAATGGTCCAGTGTAGGAGTAGGCTCGTCCCCAGAGCTCTAACAGCCGCAGCCTGAGGACGGGCAAGCATCCGGAAGCAGAACGAGTGGCTGGGTGGCTACGCCCCTCACCCTGCCCATCCCCACCCCCACCAAGGGCGCCACAACTCCAGCACCAGCAAAGCAGAGCAGTTCCTCGACCCTGACACACCGCCAGCTCCAGCTCGGTCCCACTGGGGCGGCAATCACGTCGATTGCACAGGGAGAGAAGTTAAAAATGAGAGCACAGGACTTCCCTGGTGGCGCAGTGGTTGCGAGTCCACCTGTCGATGCAGGGGATGCGGGTTCGTGCCCCGGTCGGGGAAGATCCCACATGCCGCACAGCGGCTGGGCCCGTGAGCCACGGCCGCTGAGCCTGCGCTCCGCGGCGGGAGAGGCCACAACAGTGAGAGGCCCGCGTACCGCCAAAAAAAAAAGAAAGAAAAAGAAGAACAAAAGAAAAACGAGAGCATATAAGGAGACGTCAAGCGCCCAGACTCTTCAGGGAGGGGGGAACAGTGAGCGCTGAAGCCCCCCCAGCTGAACAACGGCGAGGGTGTGGTCTGTACTCACCTGCACGACTTCTACCCCTCGCTTCCTGTGGAGAAAAACAAAGAAAACACAGGTTACTCCAGCAGGCAGGAAGCATCCTTCCAGAAACTTCACTACGGCCAGCTGGAGGCAGAGCAGCGGGGAGACTGCAGCTGCACATCTCAGGCCATGGTCCCCAGAACGGCCTTGTTTTCAAGGGGGAGGTTTATGAACTCCTAGCCAGTCCTCAAAGCCACCTTGCGGCTGAAAGAGAGGGCTGGGTGCCCAGAGGAAGCTGGCTGGAGGCCGCTCACGGCCAGCCGTCCCGCACGCCAATCCCGGGGCCAAGGCTTCGTGGGCACGTCTCCAGCCTGGACCACCCCAAGACCCTCCCACCACCGATGGCCTTAACCCAACCCCCCAACCCCACTCCCTCCCGGGTCAGGTCGGACACCCTGGCCCAGTCCCTCAGGCCGGCCTCAGCCCATCCACATTCCCACGTGCAAGAGGCCCCAGGCCCTTCAGTCCTGCCTGGCTGCTTGTCCACTGCTGGCCATCTCTGCCCCACTGACACCCTGCCCGCCCTCTGAGCCTGGTTCAACCACCACGGTCCTCGCCAATATCCTTCCAGGCCTGGACCTCGACTTCCCCGTGTCTCCCCACACAATCCCAGGGCCGCCGTGCTCCCACACGCATGCCCTCACTCACCCCACCCCGTGGAGCCTGGGTTGGCGTCCGTGTCTCCAGAGAAGCACACAAAGGCTCCCTGACAACTCCCCCACCCACAGCCCTTACTACAAGCGGTTTGGGACACACAGGGCTGCGTGGCATCTCCAAGCCTCGGTCTCCACCCTCCATCCCAGCCTTCAGGATTCGACTCCGACAGACGCTCTCCCAGGAAGCCTTCCCGGACTCACAATGTCCTCTCCCGGCCCTCACACTCTGGGTCAACTTGGGGCACCGCTTCCCAGCCCGTGGTTCCGGAGCGCCGAAGGGCTGTCCCCTGGGGGCAGAGCGCATGTGGACCGCAGACAGCACGCCAACAGCCCGGGCCATGCACGCTTTCCTGAGAACAGAGGCTGAGCCCCCACAGACACTCAGAGGAGGCTGTGATCAGGCGAGGTCAGGGCCTGGGGCTCTCTCGCCCTCACTCCCTCCTTGGAGCAGGGCCTGGGGCAAGTTCGCTGTGCGCCCACCTGGCATCCAGACGCCCCTGAACATAGATACAGGAGCCACAGCTCGGCTCCTGTGCCCGGCTTGGCCCTTGGGGGACAATACAGATGAAACAGCCATGGTTCGGGCCCCTGAGAGGCTCACAGCCTAAGGGAGGAGACGACGCAAAGCCCCAGGGGGACCTCCAGGCCATGATGAGCAGGCGTGGCACCTCACACGGCACAGCGGGGGTGACGCCCACCAACCCTCACGTCTGTCACTGAGCTCCTCCAACAAGCACTTCCCAGCACCTTCCGAGCACCGGGGCACAGAGCGGAAACTCACAAGGAGGCCACCACGTGAGACAGCAAGACGCAGCAGGAGGTGACCAGGTCACGCTGCAGGACGTGCCCGGCTGCCCGCCCCTCCACACCCAACACCTCCCAGGACCCCGGGCCCCGAGGAACCCAATCTGAAAACCACAGTAGTTGACGCTTTCAGGGTCCTTGCCGTCACTCAGCTTTCTCTGCAGTTCTGGAAGGAATGGCAGCCGATATGCATCTGCTTCCATGATTTCATGAGGGGACAGGCTGGACACGACAGCACCGCCCTGGGCCAACAGAGCCCACGGTAGGGGGACAGACGGCGTCACTTGGAACCCACGTCACATCCAGGCGTCGGCTCACAACCCACACCATTCATTTCTGAGCCCTGTGGACACCCCAGAGCCCCTGCCTCATTCCCAGACCGTCCTGGCCCAAGGGAGCATCGGTGACGGTAACCCGCCATGGTCACGTGGCCTGTGACTGTGACTGGCTAGGTTAGGCTCAGCGTGCCTCCTCACCCTGCCCGTCCCCATCCGCAGCTCTGGATGGGGATCTTCAACAGCTGAGGGGGGAGCCTCAGGGGACGAGTCTCGGGGACAGACAGACGGCCTGCAGGAGACAGGCCCGTGTGTACGTGACCCACACCAGGAGGAGAGGGCTTCTGCCAGGCGCCGCGCCCGGCCTGGCTTCTCCCTCCAAGTTAATTCTCTCGGCATCCAGATTATCCTGGCATGTGGCTCTCATGTCCTTAGGAAGGCAGCTGCGGTCACTTCCGATCCATCCACATCAGACATCAGCCCAGACAGTTCCCACCCTCCTTAACCCTGTCCTAAAAAACAAACAGGACTCTAACTTTGAAAACAGATGGAACACGTAAAATAAGAGAAACAAAAAAAGTGGTCTCGAGGACAGACTGACAACCTCAAGTGGGGCTGAGCTCCCAGGAGCCAGTGCAGTTTCTCTGCAGCTCAGAGCACCAAGAACAGGATAAACTGCGCCTCTGGCAGAAAAGACGGGGCTCGGGTCCCCTTTCCACACACGCCCGGCCACACGTGCACCAGACACCCTCGTGGTGAGAGGAGCTAAGGCCCACTGAGTACTCGCGGCACCTTCCTCGGTGATTGCCCGTTACTCTGACCAGCAAGCTGAGGCCCGGCTGCCTCAGGAGAGCGGGCGCTGGCTCTGCAGCTGGGCTCCCCACACCACACAATCATGGCGCAGCTGGCTCAGGAGGTGCCAAGAGGGCAAGCCTGGTCTCCATGCCCCAGGGCCTCAGTGTAATGGGGAGCCTAGGGACGAAAGCGGAAAACCACGTTCCCTAGGGTGGTGGGATCCCACGCACCCCATCACCGCCCACTCAGGAAAATAAGGTATAAGCCTGCCGGGGCTCCCTTCTGTGCCTGAAACTTCTGCAGAACAAAGTACCAAGCATGTTCATTTCCCGAGCAGCGGGCTCCTGAAACCCGGCCCTAACCAGAAAGTTCAGAAATTGAATCATGACACCAAAGGAGAAGCGGGAGGAGGGGGCGAAGGAGGGAGGGAGATGGGAGGCGGAGAAGGGAAGAGAAACCAAACCGGTCGTCAACTGAGTAAACTGCTCCTCCTGAAAACCCCAGCTCCCTGACCTCACCCCACAGACACACTTGAACGGGCAAAGCGTTTCAGACTGCGGATGTTAACTCCCACACTGCCCGAGACAGCAAAAGCTGGGCAGCACCTAAACCCCCCAAGAGGGGCCACTAACAAACTACATGCAGTCAAAGGAATACTATGCAGCAGTTAAAAGAACAAGGAAGTGCTCCAGGCCCCATAATGCATTCGTTATCTCCAAGACACTGCTATGGGAAAGCAACATGCAAACCCTGTGGACCGTAGACAGTTATTTGGGTTAAGCACGACATCCAGGACAAAAAAGGTATGCTTGCATATATGCAGAACGAATCTGAAAGTACTACCAGAAAATAGTTGTGGCCCGGTCTCTAGTCAAGGGCAAGGGCAAAGGTGGCTGGGAGGTGATGTGGGGAGACTTCCTTTTCACTGTGCACCCTCATGCACTTCTTGAATTTTGCACCAGGTGCCTCTAACGCATGCCCCAAAACTAGAGAAATTTATATTTTTTTATTTTTTACAAAACAACACTTGCCAGCATTCCCAGGGTCTGGCATAGATGCGTGATGAAGGCATGGGTCAATCGACCAGTTGATGAGGTGCAGAAGAGGAGCTCAGGATTTATCTAGAAAAGCTCCCCTGTGCTGCTCAAAGAGGAACTGCCATGACACCCCTTCCGGAGCCACTGGACTGTCACGCATCAGAGCATCCAGTCTGGATTCTAAGCCCATTTAAATACACGGGCACCAGGGAAACAGATCGGGAGGGAACACACTGCAGTGTTAACTGTGGCTGCAGCAGTAAAGTGACGTGTGGTTCTTTTCATTTTCTGGTAGTTTCTAAGTTTTCAACAACGAGCATAGTTACTACTTCTAAAATTACAGAAAAAGTAACAATAAAAGTTAAATAATTAAAGAATTTTACTTAAAACCTGCACCTCAAGAAAATGCAGGCTCTAAATTGTCATTTTCCTTGATAAATGTTGGATTAATAAGTTTTGGACAGAGGTGTACCTCACAACTCATAATATAAACCTGCTTTTCCAAAAGCTGGATATCCCATAAGGGAGGATCCATTTTGCAAAAGGGACCTCCCTCTCCAGATGACCAAGGAGAGCATACCCTTGGGGAATTTAAAATACTTACTTAACAAAACAGAGTATCTTTTCAGGGGAGAAGACAGAGCAATCAGAGAAGGCTTCAAGGAGGAGGCGGCATTTGCCATTCGAACAAAAACTGAAGGGCAACTACAGACAGACACTGGGGAGAAGTTAAAGAGGAATAACACAGGGAGTGTCCCCCCCCCTTCCCAAAAGTCATCTGGGAGTGTGGAAGCATAAGCCCCACTGAGAGGGCAGGCGGGGGTGATGACAGGTGGATAGAAGATGCAGGCTGGGCACAGCCCAGGGGCCCAGAATGTCACCCCACAGGCCAGTGGGTTCCAAATGCCAGGACAGATGACTAAGGATCACCCCTGGAACTTGTCAAAAATACTAAATTCAAGGTCCAGTCCCAAAGACCCTGATTCAGGAAGCAAAGGGCAGGGTCTGAGAGGAACTCGGGGCTCGCCCAGCTTCCAGGTGTCCTCTGGAGCTGCCAGGTGTGGAACAGCTGCTCGTCCCCAAGGAGCAACTCCTGCCGCTTGAGGAGCAGCAGGACCAGACATGCCCGGGAAGGGGCGGGGGCCTGTTCGTTCAGGGGCAGCCCCTCCAGGTCTTGGGGGCAGGAGTAAAGGTCACGAAAGAACCAGAGCTAGCTGTGACGCTCACAGTCTGGGTGCAGCAGGCTGAGAACACACGCCAGCACCAGGGAGGGAGCGCGGCAGGAAGACGGTAACTTCTCCATTTTTTGACCACGGTGGTGCTAAGAGGTGGTCAGAAGCCCCCACTGAGCTGAGCAAAGAGTTCAGACCTGTCTGGGAGGCAGGCAGACGTGGAAAAGGTGGGGGGCGTCCCCACGAGGAGAACGCGGAACCAGACACAACTGTACTTCGTACCTCACTTTCCTCACCTGTCAAGCGAGGAGAATCCTGGACCCCACCGCACAGGACTGCTGGGCCCACGCTGGGGCTGGGGGCCTGTTACTTCTGTTCTGCCCTGCCTTCCTGCCCTCTCAGAACTGCCCCTCCTCTATCCATGTGATTCTGATGGGCAAACAGAAAACTGAGGCGCTGCAGCCCCTCCAGGGGTGGGCACGTGGCCTGGCATCTCACTTAGCTGCAGGATGAGCGCAGGACCCAAGCCAGACCAGCCCAGGGCCTTTCCAGGACAGGTCCTGGGGCACTGTCAGCAGCACGAAGGGCACGTCCCGGAAACGTCAGAGGACACTGTGGGCAGACTCTCAAGAAGGAGGCTACACCAGGAGAGGTCAAGGCCCCAATCCAGGCAGCCTAGAGCCTTCCCTCTCTAGACTTTCAGTTGCGGATTTTGAGTTTCTGTCACTGGCCACTGTCTTGCTTAATATAGCAGAGCTCAGTAAGTAAGAGCAGCACCCACTTCCTGAAGACAAAAATTACCCCAAGTGACACGGTGTAGAGAGAGGAGTCCAGTGAAGAGGACCAAAAGCAAGAGGACTAGAAAGAGCAAGGTCCCAGAAGCCGGGGAGGCAGGACCATCCAGAGGCACCAGCCCAAACCACTCAGAGGCCACCATAAGGCCTGAGACTCAGCTGCTGGGTGTCGCATCAGGAAGGGTAACAAGGTACACCTTGGGACACCAGCAGGCCTGCCTCACCGCAGAGCAGGGCCCGCGAAAACCAGCAGCAAGCACAGGACGTGTTGCTGAGCAGCTCCAGGTCTCAGCTTTCACATCTGTTAAATGGGTCTGACCCTTCCAGACCTTCCAGGGCAAGTATGAGAACCGAGGGCTGCAGGCAAGTGAAGCACATGCAATGGTGAGTCAGCAGGGAAGAGGGCATTAGGCCTAGACCGCGGTACCCTCTGACCAACAAGGAAAGAAAAGTCCCGTGACGGCTGGGAGAATTCCAGGTGCTCTGAGAGAGCAGAGCAGCAACCAAAGAAGAGTGAAGTCTGCCAAAAAGGGGGCCCTTGGGTTCATCAAGAATCGCTTTCTTGGGACTTCCCTAGTGGTCCAGTGGTTAAGAGTTCGCCTTCCAATGCAGGGGGTAGGGGTTTGATCCCTGGTCGGGGGAGCTAAGATCCCACATGCCTCGCAGTCAGAAAACCAAAACATAAAAAAAAACAGAAGCAATATTGTAACAAATTCAATAAAAGACTTTAAAAATGATCCACATCAAAAAAAAACACAAAACTTTAGGGACTCCCCTGTTAGTGCAGTGGTGAGGAATCCACCTGCCAATGCAGGGGACACGGGTTCGAGCCCTGGTCTGGGAAGATCCCACATGCCGCGGAGCAACTAAGCCCATGCATCACAACTACTGAGCCTGCACTCTAGAGCCCGTGAGCCACAGCTACTGAGCCTGCGTGCCACAACTACTGAAGCCTGCGCGCCTAGAGCCCATGCTCAGCAACAAGCCACCACAATGAGAAGCCCACACACTGCAATGAGGAGTAGCCTCCGCTCTCCGCAACTAGGGAAAGCCCCCGCGCAGCGACGAAGACGAAACACAGCCAAAAATAAAACAAATAAATAAATAAAAGAGTTGCTTTCTCACGATATGCAAAGCCACAGCCACCTGCCTCCCACCCAGGCACAGCAGAGGGCTGGCCACAGCGGACAGCAGAGGAAGGATAATCCCGCTGGGGAGGGAGGCTGGCCAGGCTGCCTCGGAGCAATTTCACAGCAGAGGGGACCAACCCGGAAACACAGGTTTCCCCCACGCCAACGGGCAGGGAGAAAGAAGCTGCACCTGCACCAGAGCTAAAAACCACTTAGAGACGGGAAGTCTGTAATTATATAAGTGGAAAGCCAGGCACATTCACATCCCAGCCATTTGTAGCACAGCTTGGAAATTACCAGATTTCAGGAGCCCCGAATAACAGGCCCTTTAGCACCACGAGGCCTGCAGGCACACCTCCTGCCCCCGCCTCTCCCCAGCCTGCAGAAGGCAGGGCCCTAGAAATGTCTCCCGAGGACTCAGGGTTCCCAGAATAGGCGGCTGGGCCTCTTCTCTTTCACCCGAGTGCGCAGAGGGACACGCTGTGCCCACCGCCCCAAATGGCACACTGGCATCACCACCTAACCCACGCTCGAGGACAGCTCCTCAGGAGCCCTCCTTGGCCCCCGTCCTCCTCAGAGACCCTGCACCCCAGCACAGAGCATGGATGTGAAGGACACCTGGCTCCATGCCGCTGACCCCTGCTAGGCTAAGAGCTAGTAAAGTGGACATTAATGGTGACCACCAATATGACAATTCTCCTCCTCCTGGGCACTCCCCTGGACATACACACACACACAGACACACACACACACTCACTCACTCAGCAGGCTAGGCACAGCCATGTGGCTTGCTTTGGCCAAGGAAACGTGCACAGAAGTGACCCATGTCACTCCTGAGTAGAAGCATTCGATGGCCAGTGGTCGGCTCTCCAGCCAGTCCTCCTGGTCCTGAGCAACTGTGGGAGCACGGGGGCACAGACGGCCCCCAAAGCCATCCCAGACCCACTCCTGGAAAGAAACCTGGCTGGGTGGCTATGAAGCCAGGCTGGGAACCAGAAAAACCTCTATTAAGAGGACCTTCAACTTAGCAGTGGTTCTCAACCAGGGCAATTTTGCCCCAAGGGGACATGTAGCAACATCCGAAGACATTTTTGATGGTCACTCCTGGGGGAAGTGCTCCTGACATCCAGAGGGTAGAGACCCTACGATGCACCGAACAGCCCTTAAACAGAGAACGACCTGCAACACAGTGCCGAGAATGAGAAATGCCGGGACGCAGAGGACCAGCACTGAGCCACCCCAGGGAGGCCGCCAGCCCTGGAGAGTCACCCAGGCCCAGAGGGGACTCTGAATGAGCTATAAAAACACCTGTTGTTGCAAACCGCTCAGGGATGCCTGTTATTGTAGCCTAACCAGGCCTAACCTGACTGATAAACACTCCTTGAGGAAACGGGGCTTGTGCCCTCTGTCTACACCCCAAATTCCTAGCACAAGGCATTTGGAGGCACAGCACACGAGGCATCGGGGGGTGGGAGGGAGTAGCACAAGTCCCTCCTTTCATCAAACTCCCCCAAGAGAGACCCTACGCTACAAAAACACCCAGGCCTGACCTAACTCTGTGCCTTTGCGCAAGCTGTTCCCTCTGCTGGAATGCCCCTCCTCCTCTGGCAAACTCCTGCTCATCCATCAGGGGAAGCTCGAACATCATACTTGCCGAGAGGCTGTCCCCTGCCCCTCCCCTGGGCAGAAATAATGGCTCTTTAGCCACACAGCCATGGACACTTAAAAGACTGCTCTGTGCTCAGTTTTGGGCCGTGAGCCCCCGAGGTCTGAGAGTTTGTTCTTTATTCCAGTGCCCCGTGCCCACCACCGACACCCCCCACCCGGCAGGTACTCTGCAAGCACTTCCTGAATGAGGCTGACGACCTCCAGTCCATCCCTGAGTGCCCCTGCCCGTCTGCATCCTCGGCAGCCTGGTTCACTTGTCGATGGTTTTGTAATTTGGATTTGTCTTCTCTTAGCGGTGCCAGAAATCAAAATGGCCCAATACAAAGGCAACATACGAAGAGAATTTTAAAGCCAGTGCAAACATTTGAATTGTTTGGACAGCTCCAAGAAAAGAACCAGATAAACTGGAAGCTAGCATATGTCTTTTTTTCTTGGGGTGGGGGGCGGGTGGGAGGTCAGGGGGAATGTAAAACCCTTCCCCTGATTGGACAGTCACCATCTCCGGTGACTGAAGACCTTCCCCCATACTAGGTGCCCCACCTGCAGGAAGTGGGCCAGAGGGTCCCCGCAGTGGCATGAGTCAGCGTGTCCCTTCCGACCTAGAACAAGCCCATGGGATGCCTGGAAGTGGCTTTTCCTCATGAACCCAGGATGTGGGCAAGAGGCAGAGCTAGTGACTCACCTTCCCGGCATCTCCAGGAGGAAAACAGAACCACCAGGGACAAAAGGCCTTTGCTATGAAGGCACATGGCAGCACAGGGGCTGAGGCACTTTAAAACCCGACCCCCTCAACTTTCAGGGTGGGGAAACTGAGGCAAGGGTGGAGATTACCCAAGAATGTGTTCTGCTGCATCCAAAGTGTCACGTTTCAGATTAGAAATCGTGCTGACTTTTCATCTGAAAATAAATGTTGAAATTCCCTTAACGCCTCCACTTTTCAATATAAAAATTCTCTACTTGAAATTTTTTAGGTCTTTTACTACCCCCTTGCAGGTGATAAAATTTTTCCTTCTCATAATTAAGGATGGGCCCTAGGAGCAGGAGACCCACAGGGGCATCAGGAAGGGTTGGTTCCAGCGCTTTCCCCCACCCCCACCCCCAGCCCCAGCAGTCAGTCGACCGGCCTCAGGGCTAATGACTCAGTCGGTTCTCTTCAGAGCAGTTTCTTATTCCCAGGAATGCGAAGTCTCTTTAACATCAGCCCGATGAACAAGGTAAGCTCCAGCAGGAAGGGAGACAGGAATCCCTGGGCTGATATTTCTGCCCTCTGGACCCACTGGGGGAGGGAGAAGCCTGCCCAAGAAGTTCTGAATTGTTTTTAGCACCTATCCTCAAGGTACCACACGCTCTCAAAATAACGGCACAAGTGTGTGTCCCAGGACGGCTTCTGGGATGCCGACACTCTTTTACAGGCTGCATTCCAGAGCAGATTAAATATCTCCATCCACCCAGATCCTGCTGCTAGCACTCCCTTACAATTGAAAGCTCCCTCCTGCCCGAGGGCTGGAATCCAAGACCTAGAGAAGGGTTCTTAGAGCCACCATGGTTGGGGGGTGGGGGGAATCTCTGCCCTGCTGCTGTGCTGGAACTCCAAGCACAGGAGCACAGAGTTCCCCATCTGACTGTCATCAAACATTTGCTGGCCATGGGGCCCTTGAACACAGCAAGCCCCTGGGGGATGGCGGTGAGCACGGGAAGGTTTCTGAAGACTACTGCTTGAGCTGAGCCCCAGGGGTGGCCAGGAGGGGGGCTGCCAAGGCTTGCCGGGAGAAGGCTGCCAAGCACCAGCTGCAGCTAGGGCAATGCCAGGGCCTCTGGGCACTGGGATTCCCTGGGCCCCTCTGCCGTAAGCACCAAGGCTGCTGTCACATCAAAGCAAAGGTGAGGTTAGCCCCATCCCCAATCTCTGAAAACTTAAACCACAAGCACCTTATTCAAAAACTTCCCCAACGCCCAACTACTTGCAGGATTGGGGGTGGGAAGGCAGGCCCAGGGAGTCAAGTAACAACCTTACCCATTGGTCTGCGACTAAGGGCAGGGAGTCAGAGCCTGGCTCTGACCTTGACCTAAGTCCCTCCTGGCAGGTTCTGAAAAAGGCGGCGCACCAGAACAGTATATTCATTTCCTATTGCCGTTGTAACAAATTACTACAAAGTAGGGCTGAAGATAACACAAATGTATTCTCTTGCAGCTCTGGAGGTCAGGAGTCTAAAACGCGTCAGCAGGGCCGTGCTCCTTCTGGAGGCTCTGGGGAGAAATCATGCCTTTGCCGTTTCCAGTTCTAGAAGCTGCCTGCATTCCTTGGCTTGTGGCCACATCATTCTGACCTCTGCTTCCACTGTCATATCTCCCTCCAACCTTCCTCTTATAAGGAGCCCTGTGATGACACTGGGTCCTCCCAGATAATCCAGGATAGTCTCCCATCTCAAGATCCTTGACCTTAATCACATCTGCAAAGTCCCTTTGCTACGTTAAGGGACCATATTCACAGGTTCTGAGGACAACTGGGCAGAGGGGGACATTATTCTGTCTATCCCAACAACAAGGCTCTCGCAGCTCTGCCACCCCGGAATCTCCGACACTCTCTCAAAGTGCCCACGTGTGGGCTGGTGGCAGATTAAGATTTGTCCAGAGGTTCACCGGGGGTCTCGACAGTCACCAAGTAGGAGGCTGGGGCTCAGCCCGCACAGTGCCCGCAGGACTCCAAAGGGACAATGGATATAACCAAACAGTGACATGGGTCCCTGATGGGAAGAGGCACCCAGGGCCTGGGTGACGAAGACCTAAGGCCCCAGGCCTGGAAGGCTTGGTTGTAAATTGGGGGAAGGGGTGATATTCCTGACCCTTGGGTCCACCTCAAGGTCTATGAGAAATGCCCAGACCACCTACCTAGGCCTCCCCACCCTCCACTCCAAGGCCACCTGGCTCCAGCGAAGGCCACGGCTCCAAGCTGCCAAGTGGATGCAAGAGACACTCCCCAAACTGAGGCGTTTGGAGCCTGAGCCCAGCACCTAGGCACACCGGGGCCAGAGAGGGCCTGCAGAACCCCCTTGTACAGGCCCGGGGTATCAGGCCCTGGCCCCTGCCCCCTTCAGATGCACCGAGCAGCAAACTCTAGAAACAGGCAGTGGCTTCATCTGGTGCCTCTGAGACGCTCAAATTTTAGGGAAGGTTCCAAAGGCCTGGATACAACCCAAACAAATGATTGGCAACACCTGTAATTCCTGAGCCCCTCACTCCCCACTCAAGGAAAAAGGGGATGGAGGAAGAGGCAGGAGTAGGAGGCGGGGGGCCAGGAGGGGCCTATGAGATGTGCAACAATGGCCACTTAGCGTTCATTTCAAAGGCTGCATTAGGGGGTGTGACTGTCCTATTTTTTCAAGTGAGGACATTTCGAGAGGTTAAGAAACTCACCCAAACATTACGCTAAGTGAAAAAAGCCAGAGAGAGAAAGACAAATACTGCATGGTATCACCCCTAAGCAGAATCTTAAAAAAAAAAATCAAACTCAAAGAAACAGATAACAGAATGGTGGTTTCCAGGGGCTGGGGGTGGGGCTGGGGGCAGGAGGAAATGGGGAGGAGCTTGGTAAAGAGACCAACTTTCAGTTATCAGAAGAATATGGTCTGAGGATCCAATGAATAATACAGTGACTATAGTTGACAATACTGTATTACATAACTGAAATTTGCTGAGAGTAGAACTTAACTGTTTTCACCAAGAAAAGGAAGGAGAGTAAATACGTGAGGGGATAGATGTGTTCATTAACTCAATTAACCCTTCCACAATGTGGAATATTGAATCATCACACCGTATACTCTTAATATATTACAATTTTGTCAACTATACCTCAATAAAGATGGAAAAAATACCTATGGATTGCAAAAAGAAAAGGAAAGAAAAAAGAAAAGGAACTCACCCGACGACCCACAGCAAACAAGCCACAGCAGAACCAGAGTCTAAGGTCTGGTCTGTCAGCCAAGACCATCCTTGCCCATTGATCTATGAGGGTGCGGGTCCAGCCAGGTCTGCCAGGGGTGAAGTTTCTGGGATTTCCGGAGGAGGAACTGTTCTGGACAGACCTGCCTCTCCTCCCCACCCCGGCCCAGCCACTGCCCCAAGTCTGGGCTGAAATCCTTCCTCAGACCCCTGACCCCCAGGAGCCTGGAGGAGGGGTGTCATGGCCCCTGGGAGGCCTGAGGGTCAACAGCCCAGAAGGGGCTTCCTGAGGAACTGTGACTGGCCACAGGCATCCCGAGACCACTGTGCAGTGGGGACAGGCCACGCCTGGGTCCCCCAAGGCCCAGAGGGAAGGGGAGCCAGCACGCCTGGTTTCCCCTCTCCAAGGAGCCGACAGCTCCTTCTGGCCACTGTGTCACCTGGAATCCACACTTTGCAAGCAGGAGGAACCCTTCCTACAAAGCAGAGGGACAAGGAAGCAGATTTTGGCTCAGCTATAGAAGAGGCTGCCGGCTCCCCAGGGAAGGCTGTCCAGGCAGGTGGTGACTGCCCCGTGGTGGGATGGATTCAAGCCAAGGCTGGCTGCCCGTGTCACACAGGGGAGACAGGTACATGGGGAAGGGGATGGGGCTAACGTCTTAGGAGGCCTTCCCATCTCTAAAGGTTTCTGACCCCCAAGGAGAAGGGCCAATAGGCCCTCTGGGCCCCCCGAGGAGGAGAGGATGAGTCCAGGGCCTCAGAGGGCCCCACCACCAAAAGCTGAAGCCCAGAGCCTCCTCCCTGCAGGCAGGCACGTGCCCCACCTCCTTCCTGCCCGGCCTCCCACCCTGCCAGGCTCTGCAGCTGGGATCCATGGCAACAGGCCCCAAACAGCCCGAGAAATCCCTCCGAGAGCCCCACGCACGGTGTCACAGCAGCCGCCAACCCGAAGCCAAGAGCCGGGGCCCTGGGCAGAAGTGAGAAACACCAAAAAGAGGAAGCCCCGAGTCCAGCCAGAGGAGAACGCTTCAGTGCCAGCAAAGGGCAGCCTCCCTGCCCCAAGAGACACAGGCCTCCGTCCCGAGGGCCACCAGGACCATAGGCCACCATCCTGCCGACCCTGCCCACCCCCCCAGGGGTCCAGCCTGTGACCCTCTACATCTAAGACGTGACTCATCCCCTCCCTGCCCCCCAATCCTTCAGCTGCCCTTGCCACACCCCCAGCATTCAAGACCTCTGCAGCAGGTGCCCTCCTCCTCATGCACCTGGTCTGCTCCCAGCACACCTGGCTCTGAGCCCTCCCCCACCTGCCCACGCTGGAACATCCCCACCCCTGCCCACCATCCACAGCACTGGAAGCCTCTTCCTCACACAGAGGGCAGCCCAAGGAGATGAACCCCAACTAGAAGGGCCAGAAGAGTGCCTTCTCCTGACCTGGGTGCCCCCTTACCTAAGGACAATGCACATAGCCCACTCTGTTCCAGTCCTTGTTGGGGAGTGGTGGGGCCCACTTCCCTGAGTCAGGACATTAACCTGCTGGATAATTCTCCAGGAATGACCTTAATTGCCAGGATAAGAACTCAAGATAGAGAAGAACGGGTCCAATTTGCAGGAGGTAGGGAGAGGAGGCTCTTTGTCTTTTCTCTTTTTTTTTGGCCAAGGTTTTCTTAAACCAGATCCCTCCTGATGGCTTGCTTTCCCATCCAAGGCATTCTTTTTTTTTTTTTTGCGGTACACGGGCCTCTCACTGCCGTGGCCTCTCCCGTTGCAGAGCACAGGCTCCGGACGCGCAGGCTCAGCAGCCATGGCTCACGGGCCCAGCCGCTCCGCGGCATGTGGGATCTTCCCGGACCGGGGCACGAACCCGTGTCCCCTGCATCGGCAGGCAGACTCTCAGCCACTGTGCCACCAGGGAAGCCCCCAAGGCATTCTTTTACTCATTCATTTATTTCATGCCTATTTCTTGAGCACCTACCACATGCCCAGCATGGTGGACACACACAGTCCTCAAGGAGCTTATAGCGTAGAGGGGAGGGTGAACAAGCAAACAAGTGAAGTAAGTACAACAAGCTGTGACATGTTCTGAAAGGAACACTCGAGGGACTGACAGAGAAGGGGGGACTGCGCTGAGATCAAAAGGCTGAGGAGCAGCCAGATGTGTGGTGGGGGGAAGAGCCTGCAAAGCAGCAGGAACAGCATGCGCAAACGTCCTGAGGTAGAAGGAGTTTAGAGCAGCTGAAGAACTCAGAAAAGGTCGGGGAGGCTGATCCATGGCGAGGATCGAGAGGGGCAGGAGGTATGTCTGGGGCCCTGAGGGGCTGTTTTTGTACCATTTGCTTCCCTGAGCCAAAAAGTTTTCTTTTTGCTTAAGCTCATCTGAATTGGGCTTTCTGTCACTTGCATCCACAGAATCCTACAACATCCAAACCAATGCATCACATTCTATCACCTTCTCCACCAACCTGGGCCTCAATCTTGAAAGCAAACACTCCCACCCATCCAGTCGCCCAAGCCAGAGCCTGCACCACCCTCCACTTCTCTCCCGCTGCCCCATCAGTCACCAAAGAAAGGTTTCATTTGGGCCTCTAGACAGCCAAGGGCTGGTGGTCCCTCTCCCAGGGAGGTGGCCTACTGCATGCTGGGAGGAGGGGCAGGAAGAGAAAAGCAGATGGTCTCTTGGCTGAGGGAAAGAGAGAACCCCCAGTAACGCTGGCTGGCTGACTGCATATAATTATGAAAGAAAAACGTTATTTAAAATTAGCTTCCCAAATGCGAATATAATTTCAAGCGTCCCTTGCAGCGTGATTACAATGTCAGCCCAAGGAATGTTTTACCACCAGCACAGATCATTCAGGCCCCTGCAGGCGAAAAATAACGAAGCCAACAGGGGCACCAGTGCTCCCCGAGAAGCACTCCCAGCTGCCCAGGGGAAGCACCAGCCCAGGAAACCCAGCCCAGAACCAGCCCGGCTCCCCTCCACGTCTGGCTCAGGGCCTTCCCCAAGAAGGCAAGAGGCACGTCTTTCTTCTTTTTTTCTCTATCTTTAGGGTCTTTGATGTTCAGACTCAAATCCCAAGAGCAGCCAGTTAATAATAACAAGGACAGCTTCAGTCTCTGTATGCCTCCTACACCCAGATGCTCTACTCTGTGCCTCAGTTTTCCCATCTGTAAACTGGGCATGACAATGGAGTGTGATTCACAGCGTGCTACGGACTGAATGACGCCCGGGCAGCCAGTCAACAAGCCTCCTTCTCCCACTGAAGCCTCAGAACAGCACTGCCAGCTCTACAGACGTGGAACCTGACCCTCAGAAAGGCTACATGAGCTCTTCGGCTAGTGGCTGAGGAGCAGGGATGCAAACCCAGTTCGGCCTGAGTCCAAACTCCACACTCTTGTCACCTGAGTGCTTGTTGGGCTCGGGGGGTGGTGGAGAAGGGGCTGTTCCAAGCTCCTCAGTGTGTCCCTAATGGCAGAGCTGCCAGGCCAGCGTGCATTCTGACCTCAGCCCACAGCCTGGCTCTCCCCAACCCTGGCACACAGCCCTCTTCGGGATTCCGGGTTTTAGAACGCCACGGGCTCTGGCTGGGCAGCTGACTTCCACTATTCCCCTCTCTCCCCAGGGGATGCCTTTTAGCTCTGGGCCCTCTGCCTCCTAGGGTCCCCCCATTTTATACACAAGAACCAAGGCCCAGAACTGAGAGGGACTTGAGGTCACAGGGAGGTCACACCCAGGATGAGCCTGGAACTCAGGAGGTGGGGGGCACCACACTGGCATCCCCAGTCTGCACCAGCACCCAAGGAAGGGAAAGGCTATAAGAGCCCCATTTCAAAGATGAGAAAATCGAGGTTTGGAGAAGTATAAAGGGATAGGTTCAGGGAAGGGAAGGGAACAGGACAGCCATGACCCCCAGGCCAGAGAACCAGCCACACGGAGTGCCCACAAGCACACTGCCATGAGGGCCTCGACGGATGTGTGAGGACAGTGAGCCACCAGAGCGGCCACCAGAGCAGGCCAGACCCACACCCGGTGTCTGGGTGGCAACAAAGCCAGCCTAGCGGTGGTTCTCACTGGAAGCAATCTTGTCTCAGGGGACATACGGCAATGCCTGGAGACATTTTTGGTTGTCACAATGGGGCGAAGAGGTGGCACCCAGTGGCTGGAGGCCAGGGATGCTGCTACATCCCACAATCCACAGGACAGCCCCTAACAAGCAGAAGGATCCAGCCCAAAATGTCAGTCGTACGAAGACTGAGGAACCCTGAGCTACAGAAATCTGTGAACAAGGATTTGGATCTTCCTGGACATGGGGTTGGTTCAAAACAACAAGACTTTCAAATAAATAAATATGCATGTGTGTGTGTGTGTGTGTGTGTGTGTGTGTATGTATTTATGTAAATATGGATATAGGTATGCACACGTATTTGCCTGCATTTGCTAGAATATCCTGGAAGCATAAAAAACTAGGAAAAATTCCAAGGGGGAAGCCAGGATAGGAGTGAAGGGGCACGGCTAGGATGAGACCCTTTGCACTCTAAGTCCTTTCTTGCCTTTTGATTTGAATCGTGTGACTATATTGTCTATTTCAATACATTTATATTCTCTGAAAATAAAAAAACAACACTTCCCTGCATGTAGAGTCTCTTTCAACTACCCAGCCTCTGGTATGAAAGCCTCTGGAGCAAGACGACCTGAGGTCAGCCTTCCCAAACGTCTTCCTGACAACGCCGTGATTAGATCCTGGATTCGAATGCCCACAGAGGCACAAGGACAAACCCCAGAGAGTTCCACACACCTCCTGATCTGCCCCTCCGAGCCTGTCCCCACAGGGCACGGCTCCCCACCCCCGGCCCTCTCCTCTTCACACTTGCCACCACCTGTTGCCCCCAAAATGACACTCATAAAAGCAGGACTCTCTTTACTTCCTTTTTTTTAAATTCATTCATTCATTCATTCATTCATTTATGGCTGCGTTGGATCTTCGTTGCTGTGCGTGGGCTTTCTCTAGTTGTGGTGAGCGGGGGCTACTCTGCCTTGCGGTGCGCAGGCTTCTCACTGCGGTGGCTTCTCTTGTTGCGGAGCA
>RJWK010019245.1:0-32579 GCA_004363435.1 Platanista minor | reverse complement strand
AAAAAAAAAAAAAAAGCTTCGGAAGCCTTTGCTCTTTAGGTTCAAAGAAGAGGAACAAGAATCTTTGGGAGGAGGAGCTGCCCCAGAGGACAAAGAGCCTGAGGTGCCTGCGGGGGTTGAGGAGGGACAAGCCTGGTGTGTGGTCCCCTGGAGCCTCCAACTAGCCTCCTCTCCAAGAGAACTCGGAGCTAGATATGAGCTTGGAGTTTGCACAGCTGGACAAGATTTCATAACAGAGTGTCCTGATGTGCAGGGTGGAGCCAGGAGATCCCACATAGCACGGTCAAGAAGCTGTTGCTTGGTTTTGCACTGCTGATTCGAGACCCTTTGGCATTATGATTCTTACAGCAAGCCAAGCTGGTGCTCACCTCAGGGCCTTTGCATGTGCTTTGCCCCTTGCCTGGAAAATGCCTTGACCTTCTCTCCATACAGGTGATTCCTTTTCACCACTCTAATCTTGGCTAGGATGTCACCTGTTCAGAGAGGCCTTCCCTGCCCACCACCCTACCCATCTCATTGTCCCTGCTCATGGCTGTTTTATTTTCTTCACAGTACCCACCACCCTGAGATTATCTTGTTCATTCATTTGTTTCTTGTTCTGATACAGGGAGCAACTCTCCCCACTCCCCCTATTAGAATGCAGGTGCCCCAGGCCTACAGTAATACCTGGCACATAGTAGGTGCTCAGTAAATATGTTTAACAAATGAATGGGAAATTTCTGCCATTGTTGCTTGGGTTCTGTCAGCTTTTGATCCAGTTAGAGGAAGGAAAAGAGGAGGAAGGGAAGAGAGAAAATTAAGCAGTCACCGTGTGTGTGTGTGTGTGTGTGTGTGTTTGTGTGTGTAAGGGGTGGGGGTTGTTTTGCAGTGACTGCCTGTCTACCTGTGCTAGGCCTGGGCCCGTTTGCTCCTAGATCCACCCTTCTCTCCTGCTCTGGGGGATTTTACAAGGGGACTGATTCTGGTGCGCAGCTTGTCCCCAGCTCTTGTGTCACTGGGTTCAGCCAATGGGAGACCCTGATGGAGGGTGGGAGGGCATGAGGCAGGAGCCAGGGGTTTCTCCCCATCTCTGACCCTGGGGCAGGGCCCCGAGCAGCAGCCGTGTCTCCTCTGTGGTTCCAGCATCACCAGGCATCATCTTCCTGTCGTTCAGCTTCTTCCAGGTGACCCCAGATCCTGGGCCTGAGAAACCCCACCCTTCGGAAGGCTTTGCTATTTATCTTTATCTTTGTGCCCTGCCCTGGGGATGGGGCAGCACTGAATTGCTGTTGTTTACCTCCGGGTCGCCTCACTGTCCCATGCTTGGTTTCTCAGCCCTTCTGCAGCCTGTGTAACCAAGTCCCTGAGTTAATCTGTCTGCTTTAAATCCCATTATTATTTCCATTTTCCTGTGATACAAAATCTATGCCTCTATAATAAGAAAAAAAGATAAATAAAAGCCAGAAAAGTGGTTGGGGGCTGGTTTTTGAGGAATGGGCGAATGGGAGGGTAGGACAGGGGCCGACCGAGAAGGGCTTCCACCTTTCCCGCCCACCTGCCAGGACTGGGACCCTGCACGCCCAGCCAGGCAGAAATCACTTTCTGAATTTATGCGCCCATCACACCATGATTTATGATGGGACAGCTTGTTTTTGCCAAGTGATAGATTTATGTGCCCCAGGCACTACATAATAAGGGTCAAAGATTCTTTCTTTCTCTTCTTTTTTTAAACTCATGTCAAGCTAAAGCGTTCTTCAGGGTCCCTGTGGGGAAGGGGTGTCCTGCTGTACCTGTTGACCACTCCCAGTCAAGTGGCCCGAATCACTGACCCCCGGGAAGGGAGAAGACAGAAGGAAGAAGGAAGGGTTTGTGTGGAATCATCATGTGGGTTTTGACAGCAGTGTCCCCGTGGTCAAATGGAGCCCAGTCAGGCTCCCAGTCTCTCTCAGGTGGGCTCCTGGCTCTCGGGGGCTGCTGGCCGTCGGGCAGATCAGCGTCCTCAGCTCTTGGGAGATGCTGGATGTCTGCAGAAAACCCTGGCTCAGCCCAAGCTGAGGCTCCTCCCCTGCCAGGGCAGCACCATCATGCCTCCAGGAAGCAGGCTGTGGCCAAGTGCCCAGGCAGACCTGGGTTCACATCCTGCTCCCACCACTTGGAATCAGGCAAGTGTCTTCAGCTCACAGCCTCAGTTTCCTCTTCTGCTAAGTGGGGTAACATTGTAGGACCCACCTCAAAGGGCTGGTCTGAGGATAAAGGAGAGGCCTATGTAAAGTGCCTAGTACAAAGCGTGGCACATAGTAGGTGCTCAAGAAATGTGTGTCCCTACTGTCTTTCTCCTTTAGCTTCTGCGTTCATAGATGCTCATCAGTCATGTTGGACGCAACGCAAATTTGATTTGTATCAGTTGGGATGTATTTGGCGGTCAGTAAGAAAAAGCTCCAACTCTACCCACTTAACCCTAAGGAAGATTAGTTTGTCCTTGTAATAACAAGCCCAGAGGTAGGACGGCTCCAAGACTGACTAAATTCAACAGCTCAGCAATGTTCCCAAGAATTCAGGTTTTTTGTTTTGTTTTTTTTCCCATGCGGCCATTTCAGCATTGGCCTCACTGTCCGATCAGCTCCCCTCATTGTGGCAGAGTGGCTGCTGCAGATCCTGGCATTGCATCCTGACTGGGTAAAGTCCAGACGCACAAAAGAACCACCACTTTCCTGCAGGTCTCTGGAGTGAGGACCACTTTCCCAGAAGCACCTCCCCTGATTTCCCCTCACACCTCATTGGCCCAGATCAGATGACAGACCCATTCCTGAGCCAATCACCAGTAGGTGGTGGGTGGGAATACATGATTAGCTTCAGCCAATCATCCAGGTGGTTAGGGCTACGGGAGGTGATCAGCCACCCTCATCACTAGGTGACTGATCTTTGAAATCCTGCTCCCACCACCCTTTTCTCCAATTCCTCCCTTATCTCTGGATACAGCTAGAGCCTTCTTCTTACTCCTTAAGACCCTCATGACTTTACAATCCAGCAGAATTGGAGCCAGAGGCAGGTGGCCCTTGCCTGGAAGATTCTTCCTACCTCCCATCCCAGACGTGTTGCTCCTTCCCATCTCTGGGTTTAGGCATCACACCCTGGACGCTGCTCCTCCCCACCCAATCTAAAGGGGGTTCCCCATCCCACGCGGCACCTCAGCGTCACTTCCTCAGACTTTTGTGTCATTTCAGCACTTAGCATAATTTACCTGCTTTCTTGGTCTGTGTCTCCCCGCTGGACCGCCCGCTTCGTGACAGAGAGGATCTCCCCCATTTTATCCAGGTCCTACTGTGTCACAGGAAAACACAAGATGAGGCTGGTGTGTATGAGCGTGGGAAGCATTTGCTTCCCTGGAAAGTTAAGCGTTTCCTCGGGGAAAGGACTGTGAAATCTCTAGCTCACCTCCCAGCCATGTATCAGCAGAGGGGAATGGTCTGACGTCCCACTTATCTGGAGTCAGAGGTTTTTTTTTTTTTTTTCATTTTTTAAAAATGTCATCCTTGGCGTTTCAATAACATCTGGGATGGTTTCACCTAGCTTAGGTTTTGTGGAGCTCACATTAGCAGCATCCTGGATTGTCTGACCTTGACCCCCATGAGGTTGACCCGGTCGAGCGATTGGCCGAAAAACACAGCTGCATCATGCTTGTCTTGGTGGTTGAGCTGAGTTCTTGGTGATATTGCTGAGCTGTTGAATTTAGCTACTCCCTTGCCCTGGTGTAGAATATGCGCACAGGTAACTGGAATCTGTTTCTGCCCTAGTCCTTTTTTTTTTTTTTTTTTTTTCTGGCCGTGCCACATGGCTTGTGGGATATTAGTTCCCATGCAGGGGCTCAAATTTGTCCAGCCAGGCCAGGGGACTTGGTGCCAGGCAGTCAGCGACTCGGATCGCTGGCTGGCATTAGGATGGCCCGTCAAAGCCATCTGGGCAGGAGCCCTGGGTGAGGAGTGTGGGAGCACCCATGTAGGCGATCAGTGAGTATTTGCTGAGCCCCTACTACGTGCCAGGTGCACAGTATGTGAGAAAGAATAAACCAAAAACAATAAAGACGCTGTCCCTGCTCTTAGGGTGCTTTCTGTCTATCAGGAAAGTCAGGCATGGTTAGAAAGAATTGTCACTTCCACCATCGGGTTGTGTGAGCCCTGTCAAGCAGAGGTACACGGGGCCGTGAAAGCCTGTTCTAGTGGAACTGAGCTACTCTGGAGATCAGGGAATGTTTCTGGGATGAAGGGACTAACTGTTTTGCCAAGAGCTGAGATATGAAGAAGGCTTAACAAGTTTATTCAACAAAGAAAACAGGGAAGAGTGTTGGGAAGTGGGAACAGCATATGCAAAGGCACTGTGGCTAAGGCACATGGTGAGTGTGTGTAGGGGGCAGTCCAGCACGCGGCAGCAGGGAGAAGCAGGAGGGAACACGTAGGGACATGTGGGCCCAGAGGTCAGGGTGGGGGCCAGTGGGGAAGAGGCCAACTTTATCAGAGCTCGTGGCCCTGGCACTTCATTAGAATCAGCTGGGGAGGGACTTCCCTGGTGGCGCAGTGATTAAGAATCCTCCTGCCAATGTAGGGGACACGGGTTCGAGCCCTGATCCGGGAAGATTTCCACATGCCGCGGAGCAACTAAGCCCATGCGCCACAACTACTGAGCCTGCACTCTAGAGCCCGCGAGCCACAACTACTGAGCCCACATGCCACGACTACTGAAGGCCACGCGCCTAGAGCCCGTGGTCTGCAACAAGAGAAACCCCCGCAGTGAGAAGCCCACACACCGCTCGCCACAACTAGAGAAAGCTCGCACACAGCAACAAGGACCCAGCGCAGCCAAAAATGAATGAATGAGTGAATGAATAAATTTATTTTTTTAAAAAAAAGAATCAGCTGGGGAACTTTGGAAACCACCAGTTCTGATTTCCTTGATCTGGGTTCTGATCCACTTGGTCTGTGCTGGACCTGGGTATGGGTGTGATTGAAACCCCTTCCCATGGGTGATGCTCCTGCGTGGCCAGGTCGAGAAAGGCCAGGCCAGACCAGCAAGGCCCGTGGGGCATGCATTTTTATCCGTATCCCGACAGGGCCATGGCTAGGTCTTCAGCTTGGGAGGTTGGATGGGAAGGGGTTTCACGATCATATGTGCTTTGGGGGAGAAACAAAAACAAGCAGCTGAGAAATAAACCATGCTTTGGGGGTGGGTCCAGGTCCTGCAGAAAAAACCGAGAGAAGCCTGTTAGCGGCCTGGCCTGGCAGCTAGAAAGGGGCAGAGCCTGCTGATGGAATTGGTACCAGCCTCGGCTGCGGGAACAAGGGGGTCGCGAGCCAGCCAGCCTGCCCGCCGGACCTTTCCATCCACGTCCGTTGCCTTCGTGGCTTCCTACTGCTTGAAAGGGGACCTTCTACTGCAGCAATCCCAAAAGGCAAAAGGAAGCGAGGGAGGTCCCATTGGCCAGAGAGGAGGGGTCAGTTCCGGGTGGTGGTGGGGTCTGGCCCTGGACCAGTCACTCTGGGGCGCTGGAGGAGGGGAGCAGGCAGAGGGAAGCTGGGAGTTTCCCGGCTGGGAGGGCATCCGCTGAGAATTAAGTGGGGAGAGGGACAGTGAGTGCAGGTCAGGGACAGGGTGGTGGGGTGAAGTGAGGTCAGGGCCTGGCTGTCCAAGAACGGATGGCCCAGGGGACATCTGCTTTCATTCACGGGCTGGAGCAGAGCTGGGCGGGGCTGTTCTGCAGGCTGACTGTGCAACTCCAGGACCTTTCCCAGCAGTCCTCCCTGCTCTTTCAGAGGACACTGCTGAGAACCAGGCACCTCCTACAGAGGCTTACCTATCCTCTCTATTTAATCTTGGCCCAGAGGGTGCAAAAGCTTACCCGACGTCACACAGCAGTATTTGGAACCAGGGCCATCTTCAGGCATACGTCCCAGGGCCCACAAGACTTTTAGGGGCCCAGGAAAGTGTTTTAAATTCTCTTAAAATTAGAGGAAATAAAAAATATATTCCAGGTTGGATTATATTTGTCCTTTTATCAATGCAGTCATAATAGATGATTGTTAATTTTTTTTTTTTTTTTCCTGATAGAGGAAAGGGCCCAGGAAGGCAAAAGCACCACGGGCTCATGGAATAACATGGCTCTGTTTGGATGGTGACACCCCCTTGCCACTTAGGTGAGGCGAAGCTCTCCTCCTGGGCCCCGGTCTGCGTCTCCAGCCCGTTCTCTGTCCAGCCTTGTCCATCACTTCTCAGATGTGTGGCCGCTGCACCAGGGGACCTCTGCTGGCTTCTGTGACTAGGTCACTCCCCCTCCCCCCACGTGCCCTTGTTGCAGCTTGGTCCTGTGGACACACGGTGCAATAGTTTTGAGGCCAGACTCTGAAAGCGAATGTCTGGGTTGCAATCCCAGCTCTGCCAACGATCAGCCATGCATAGCGGGGCAGGTTGTTCATTTCTCTGACCCTCAGTTCCCTGTCTGTAAAATGGGGATAGTAAGAGTACCTAACTAACAGGGTTTTGATGGATTAGATGAGTGAATATTTTTAAAGCACTCCATTGTTAATCTGAGACTCAGTCTCACCTATAAAATGGGATGATGATAGTAACTATCTAGGAGAGTTGTGACAGATTACATTAGTATTTTTGAAGCACTTAAAACCATGCCTGGAGCCAAAAAGTATCATCTAAGTGTTTGTTAAAAACACTGATTATTATCTGACTCCTCTACTTGTTAAGCCCCATAAAGGCAGGGACTGGGCCTGGTTTTACTCTCCCCAGCATCCCCAGGGCTGGCACGTAGTAGATATTCAAAGGTTTGAATGAATGAATGTTTTCTGCTCCTCTTGTATGTCTCTATGTCTTTTTCTGCTGGAAGTCACTCACACTTTAGTATAAAGTATGAATGCATGCCACCCTGTCCCCTTTCCTAGAGCACTTATTTGCCTGACCTGATCACTGTGGAAGAAATGTTCTGCCTCTTTGGGAAAGGAATGTGGTGCCTCAGTGATCAGGTGGGGGAGTTTCATGGGGGTTGGAAGGGCAGGATTTCTTCCTAGACCCTGGCACCACGAGCCATGTCCTCTGCTCCTTAGAGGGAGGTCCTGAGCACTTGCATCCTTTGTATTTTCTTTATTTTTGGCTGCGTTGGGTCTTCGTTGCTGCACACGGGCTTTCTCTAGTTGCGGCGAGCGGGGGCTGCTCTTTGTTGCAGTGCACGGGCTTCTCATTGCGGTGGCTTCTCTTGTTGAGGAGCACAGGTTCTAGGCGCACAGGCTTCAGTAGTTGTGGGTCGTGGGCTCTACAGCGCAGGCTCAGTAGCTGTGGTGCAAGGGCTTCGTTGCTCCGCGGCATGTGGGATCTTCCTGGACCAGGGCTTGAACCAGTGTCCCCCGCATTTGAAGGCGAATTCTCAACCAGTGCGCGCCTAGGGAAGTCCCACCCTTTGTTTTTTTGTGTGCGTGTGTGGTACGCGGGCTTCTCACTGTTGTGATCTCTCCCGTTGCGGAGCACAGGCTCCGGATGCGCAGGCTCAGCGGCCATGGCTCACGGGCCCAGCCACTCCGCGGCATGTGGGATCTTCCCGGACCGGGGCACGAACCCGCATCCCCCGCATCGGCAGGCGGACTCTCAACCGCGCCACTGGGGAAGCCCACCCTTTGTATCTTTAAAGGAGATATTTTCCTCCCTTTCTGGAGGGAGCAAAGCTGTCAGCAGGCAGCGGCTGTCAGACTCCTGTGGGCAGGCCTCTCCAGCTGGCCTCTGGCAGCAGAGGAGTTGAAAAGCCTTGCCAGCTCCAAGGCTTTCCCAGAGGAAACCCCGCCCACGGATCTGCAGGAAGTCACACTCAGGCTTGATGAATCCCAGGGGTGCAGCCCATGAAACTTGGGATCAAATCCAGGTCTCCAGATCTCAGATAAACCAGAAGGAC
This sequence comes from Platanista minor, assembly GCA_004363435.1. Taxonomy (NCBI): domain Eukaryota; kingdom Metazoa; phylum Chordata; class Mammalia; order Artiodactyla; family Platanistidae; genus Platanista; species Platanista minor. The sequence continues at coordinate 24,661 of RJWK010019245.1, read as the reverse complement.
CTCCGCCACTTGGAACATAAAGTTCTGAGGCTTGGCAGGAATTGGGGAGGAGTTGCCTGCCCTGACATCATGAGGGGCCCCAGGCCCTGGCCGGCCCCCTCGGCCCCAGCTGGGAGCGTCCAGGCTGGCTGTCAGGCCGGGATCCTGCCTCGTCCTGATCAAAGGAAAGTGGCTGCTTTCCTGGGTACATTTGTACCATGTTTATTTCTCGACTCAGAGCCTTTTCTCCTTCCACGTGAAACCCGGAGGGCAGCCGTGTTCCCAGAATAGTCATCCCCTGTCCTGAAGACTTGGGAAGATCATTTTTATAAGTTAATGTTTACAAGAAATTAACTGGGGGCTTCCCTGGTGGCACAGTGGATGAGAGTCCACCTGCCGTTGCAGGGGACACGGGTTCGTGCCCCGGTCCGGGAAGATCCCACATGCCGCGGAGCGGCTGGGCCCGTGAGCCATGGCCGCTGAGCCTGCGCGCGCAGCGGGAGAGGCCACAACAGTGAGAGGCCCGCATACCGGGAAAAAAAAAAAAAAAAAAAAAAAAGAAATTAACTGATGGCACACAGCTTGGTGCCTTGGGTTCCTGTGGTCTGAGTACAGCTGAGGAACTGATAGCTCAATTGAAAAACATTTATTGAGCACCTACTGTGGCCAAGCCCTGTGCCATGTCTTGAGGAAAGCACCTGGGAGGTCAGTCATGAATGGGGGCTTTGGGAAACACGCCTGACTTTTGTGACCATCTCTTAGTCCGTAGACCAGGGATACGCCTTTGTGTCATGATGATGACATTTATTCTATGCATTGGGCCAGTGCCTGCTGAGCCCTGTGCAAGGCACAGGGGTGCAAGCAGTAAGAGAGATGTGGGTACCTGACCTTGAGAGCCTACAACCTGCTCCAGGGTGTAGCAACTTCCCTCTGCCGCCGTAGTGAATGACCACAAACTCAGTGTCTCAGATGAGAGAAGTGCGGAGCAGCGAGCATCCCACAGACACAGAGGCTGAGCTGGGACTCAGCCCAGGGGCTCTAAATCCAGAGCTCGGGTCCCTTCTGCTTCGCTTGGTAGCGCGTCACGGCGATCAGATGGGGCTTGGATTGAGCCCCAGCTCTGCTACTAGTGCCTGACTTCAGTCAAGTATTGTACCTCTATTTCTCCATCTGTAAAATGGACATCAAAGCAGTGCCTGTCTTGGGGTTGCTGAGAACAGGCGATAGAGTATAAAGTTTGTGAAATATGGATCCTTGTATAAAACACACCCAAGCCAAGATTTATAGCACACTTATGACGTCTGTGAACGCTTACACACACAATTGCATAGAACTCTCCCAAGAAACACACGATGTGAGTAACCGTACCCACGCCCACATTAGAGCGGAGGTCACCAGGGTTCAAGGACGCTCTTCCCACGGTGCCGTGCTCCACTGGTCCCCGTTCGGCAACAAGTATTCCAAAGAAGCTTTTGTGGGCAGAAGCGTTTGTCACACCAGCTCACAACTTGGACAAAGTAGCAGCCGGAAGCCCCCCACCCATTCCCTGTATGCCCACCCCACCCCCCAGAGCCAGCACACCTCCTGGGGAGGGGACCGCCCAGCCTGCAAGGAAGTGCTCCTTATCCCAGTGTGACAGGGCCACTCCCGGCCACGTCTCCAAGCAGTGTGATACCCCCTCCTGCTGCCGCTGCCGCTGCCTTCTGAGCTGCCTGGGCTGCAGACGTCTGGCTTGGAGTCTCCGGGCCAGATGAAATAGGGCAAGTTAAAAATAACCCGGTGGGCGTCCCCCATCGGGAGTGCCGGTCGGTGGGGGGGTGGGGGGGGGGGCCTGGGCTGGGCGCGGACACATGATCTCTGGGATCCGGCCGAGTGGAGCTGAGACCGTCCGGCACACCGTGCACACTTCTGCTCCACACTTCCAGGACCGCCCCCCCGCCCCCCCCCCCAACCCCGGCCAGAGTGCCCCTCTCCTCTGACCATCTGGGAGGAAATGCCTTTGACCAGCTGCAGGATGGGCAGCGGCCGGAGGAAGGTCAGCTGGACTCTGTGCTGCCTGCTGCTGCTGCTCCTCGAAGCCAGTTCTGCCAAGAATATCTGGAAACGGGCATTGCACGCGAGGCTGGCGGAGAGGACCCGTGTAAGTGCCCGGGCTGGGGGGCGCTGGGAGGAGATGGGTGATCCCCGCCCTGTACGGTGTACAAGCGCCCGCCCAGATGCAGACAGGACAGGGCAGGCGTCCTTCTTTCTTTATCCGAGTTGTACCAAAGTCGGGTGGGGAGGAGATGGAACTCACAGCCCTCAAAAGACTCCGAGCCTGGGAGTAAAGAAGCCAGGGGCCCCTAAAAATGCGCAGGGGGACGGTGACGTGCTTTTGCCTACCCACGTTTACTTTCTCCTGACAAAGAGCACCTGATTTTAGAGTCCGAGGACTTAAAACTGAGTGTTTGTCTCAACAATCAATAGCCAAATGTCGATAGTCGATAGGATGCAGTTATGCTTCCGTGCCGTTCCTGACTCATTCAGTAAACGTTTAGTGGAAACTGCTCCAGGCTGGGCGCTCTGTGCATTCCTGTAGGTACAACATGGAGACACCAGCTCCCACCCTGCAGGGTGGTTGAGTGGGGGAGGCAGTCAGGTGACATGTGACAGCAATACAAAGGGTCGGCTCGCCGTGGTGAGAGGCGAGGAGCATGCGCCCTGCAGCCCTGTCTAAGTCTGAATCCAAGCTCTGCTGCTCACAGGCTGTGTGGCTTGAGCAAAGTTGTTTGACATCTGTGAGCACCTGTGATCTCATCTGAAGAAGACAGATTGATGCGTTCCTTTCAGTTCCTTTCATCAAATATGTATGTTTGATCGCCACTGTTTACCTAGGTCACTGTTGCCCTAGGCTGTGGGGATACAGACTTATATGTCCCCAAGCCTTGGGGGACTCGTGTTACCTCACAGGGCTGGGCTTGCAGAGAATGAATGAGAAGTGAAAGGAAAATGTATACAAGCACACCTGATCTTATTGTGCTTTGCAGATACGGCGTTTTTACAAATTGCGGGTTTGTGGCAACCGTGCCTTGAGCAAGTCTCTCGGCACCTTTTGTCCAACACTGTTTGCTCATTTCGTGTCTCTGTGTCACATTTTCGTAAATCTCCCACTACTTCCAACTTTTTCATTTTTACTCTGTTATGTTGATCTGTGGTCAGTGATCTTTGATGTGACTGTTGCGAAAAGATCACGACTCACTGAAGGTTCAGAGGATGGTTAGCGTTTCTCAGCAACAGGCTATTATTTAATTAAGGTGTGTACATTGAGTTCTTTAGACATAATGCTATTACACACTTAATATGCTACGGTATAATGTGAACCTAACTTTTAGATGCACTGGGAAACCAAAATATTCATGTGGACTCTTTCTTGCAGTGGTCTGGAACCAAAACCACAGTATCTCCAAGGCGTGCCGGTAGTGTATTTGGTGACAAGTGTTGAGAAGGGAAATAAAGCAGGAAGGGGACTAGGAGAGAGAGTGGAGGTGGGAAGGGTGTCGCTTTAGGTCCCCCACCCCAAAAGGGAGCACAGAGGCATAGAAGGTTCAGGAAGACAATACCAGCGCTCTCAGCATATGGGTGAGCAGTCTAAATGACTCCATATCTGTCAAACACAGTGCATAGCGAATGGTCCTTGCGTCTTGGTGACTTTTACTCAAATATTAGGAAATTGCTTGGTGTTTGCCTCCCCAGGCGGAATGTAGGTTCCTCACAGTAGGGCCTGATTCTGTCTCCCTCAGTGCAGTGTTCCTGGTGCCTGCCATGAAGTAGGCGCCGCATACATTCTTGTGGGTAAATTATGGGCAAGTGCGATGGAAGCGCAGAAGAGTTTGTGCAGCTCTGCCCCAAGAGAGTCAGGGAGGGTTTTCCAGGATCAGGGACATTCAACCCAGGGCTTTGAAGGATGAATAGGAGTTTTCCAGGTGGAGAAGAGGGAGAAGGGAATGTTTAATGACCTCAGGCACCATGTGAAATGAAACTGTATTGAGGCTAATCTCAGCCTCCAGGGCTTACTCTCTACGGGTCAGGCAGGAGGCCACATGGGTATAGAAAAGCATAGTAGCAAGTGAAATGGTGGTAGGTATTCAGAGGGAGAAGAGAGACCCTTGTCAGGTTCGACTCGCCCGTGCTCTTCGCTGTCCCAACAGGATGATTTAGGCCTCAAAGCATCCAGTGCTTTGGTTCTAGGACCACAGAGAGATTTCCAATACATCATCTGGCCTTATCTCCACCTTGTCCTGGAGCGTCACAGGGACTGATGCCGTGACATCTCACTAGGAGGAACGAGGAGGCTAGGAGGTTAGGGACGATATGCACTGGGGGTCAGGGGGAGTCTCTTTAAAAACACAGGCCTGGGTGGGCTTCAGAAACCAAATGACTTCTAGCCACCGTTTGTCAGAATGCAAGCACTTTGAGTTTGTACTCACTGGACTGGAACTCTTCCCTGCTATCAACAGACATCAGCTTCCCTCTCTGGTGCCCAGACATGGGAGAGGTTTGTGCCAAGATTGTGCCTCACAGAGAGCCCCTGGGGAAAGACAGGCTGTCGACTGGTGGCTCAGAGGATAAGGAGGTTGGGCAGGGCGTCAGGCCTAGGAATTTTTCAGTGGCATCTCTAATGAGCTGTGCAGCCTCAGGCTGCTTGCTGCCCATCTCTGGGCCTCAGGTCATTACCTGGGAAATGAAGACGAAGGAGCAGATGGCCTCCAGGGCCCTTTCAGTTCTGATTCTAACATCCAAGCAAATGTCCAACAGGGAATCTAGGAGTAATAGGAAGCAGCTCCGCATATTCAGGGGCAAGACCCACCCCAAGCTGGGTCAGCTCTTCAGCCTTGGCCCTGGACCCCATGGGGCAGGTCAGGGCGAGGAGAGGCCAGGTGTTCAGGATTATGCTGGAGCCAGCTCATACCCACTCCAGAGAGTTAAACAGAGCCCTTGTTAAAAATGAAGTCATATAAACTTATATAATTTCCATGAAAAAGGGAGGAAGGAAATCCTCCTTATCAGAAACGTATCACTTCCGAATTATTTTGGTTGCATTCTTACCATTCTCCCTGCTCTCGAGGTCATTCGTGTCTGTGGCATCTGCATGGTAGAAACACCGTCTCTCGAGGAGCTATTACACTTCTCTTCCCAACTTCTCATTCAGTGGCCTTACATTGGTAGCTTGAAATCAGCCCCAGTGAGAGTATTTACACCATGGACATTGGCAAAGGCTGCACATGGAGAACTAGGTGTTAAACCCGGACCTGCACGTGGCTGCCTGCATCTTGGCTCCTCCCCTTCTCAAAGCCCCGCCCCTTGACAGAGTGGGCAGAGGGGGCTGAGGGGGTCCGGGGCATTTCCTGGCTGCTGTGTGCATTTTCCTGCCCAAGAGACAGTGCCTGAGAGGAAGACATGGGGGGCCCTGTAGGGAGGCTTATAAGGAGAAGGTTTGTCCTCCGTGAACCTCCGTTTCCTTGTCTGCATCGTGGGAGACGGCAGTGCTACTTAGCAATCCAGTGGAAAGACCCCCGAGAGCCTTCAGCTTGGTGCCTGGCCAGGGAACACCTCTCTCTGTGTGCTAATAAAAACAAAACAAAGACAGATATTTACGAGGCTAGATAAGAGGAAAGGAATAGGCTAGGAAGGAGGGATGTTTGTCAGTAGCCCAAGAGGCTTTCTGGGGAGCTCAGGGTCAGTTCTGTGGAGCTGGTGTTTTGGGATTTGCTTTCCTGCCATTTGATGAAAGTTATAAGAACAGTTCTTTGCTGAGTGTTCCTGTGTGTCAGGCCAGGCTATCTCAGGATCCTCTGAACAAACCTACCAGGTGGGACTTCTTGTAGCCGCCATGTCGGCTTGGGGACTGGGTAGCCCCATGGTCCCCATGTGTCACTGAGGCTATGTGTCTGTTTTGTACCCTAAGCTCCCATTCAGGGCAGCTGGAAATGGCTAGGCAGTTTGCACCCTGCCCAAAGGTGCCTGCCCAGCGGAGGGGCAGTGTGGGGCTGCAGCAGCCCAGAGCGAGGATGTAATGCATCCTGCCGGACGGGGCACCCCTGTGCAGTTGGCCTGCCCAGAGCAGCACCTTCTGGTGAAGAGCACAGAGGCCCTGTGCAAAACGTGTTCCCCAGTCTCCCCAGGCTGGTCCTACTTTGCCTTGTTACTTCGGTGAGCTCGAGAGCTTTCTGGCGCATCTTTTATTTTTTGCTAAGTTAGCAAGAGTGGGAGAGGCAGGTGGCCTGGAGCTGTGGGTGCCTCCCCTCCACTCTCATCATTCCCTGAGTCCTGAATCGTCACCTTCATCCTCGAAGCTCCGTCCTTGGAACGCGCTCGGCCAGCACACAGGACGGGCCACACCATGGCCTCACCGTGAGCTGAAGGACCACGGCCTGGCTTCCTCAGCCCAAGCTGGGACGCCTCTGAAGAGTGATCTGGGCAGTTTCTCAGAGCTTGCCCTTGGGTTTGAGCTCCAGGTGCCCAGGGCAGTCACCTGGGCATTAACGGTCCCCAGATGGCCCCCGCTTCCCTGCCGCATGTGCTCCCTCTCCCGCTAGAGCTGCCTGGGACCCTCTTGCAAATATACCGCCTGCACTAAAATCCTAGTCTCAGGGTTTAATTTTGTCTCCCCTACCCCCAAAAAGATCTGTTCAAGTCCTAAGCCCTGGTGCCTGTGAATGTGACTTTATTTGGAAATAGGGTCATTGCAGTGTAATTAATTAAGATGAGGACATATTGAGATTAGGTAGACCCTTAATCCGATGTGGCTGGTGAGCTCATAAGAAGACAAGAGAGACAGAGACACACAGGGAGAAGGCCGTGTGGAGACAGAGGCAGAGATTAGAGTGATGCATTTCAAGTCAAGGAACTCCAAGGATTGCCAGGAGAGAAACATGGAGCAGATTCTCCCTCACAGCCTCAGAAGGAACCAACCCTGCCGACACCTTGATTTTGAACGTCTGGGCCCCAGAGCCGTGAGAGAACACAGCTCCATTGTTTTAAGGCCCCCAGTCTGCGGTGTTTGTTACAGCAGCCCTAGCACACTCATACGGTCAGCCTCTGGGAACCAACATAGTCAGTTCTGTTGCTTGCAACCAGCAACCCCAATGGTAGACTCTTCCCAGATGAGGGAATTCCGGCCAGAGCAGAGAGTGACTCACCCCACACCATTCTGGCCGTGGACTGGTGAAGCTGTCGCTGTGCCCTCAGAGTCCTAGAGGCTTTCCTTGCTCCTTGAAAGATGTGAGATTGATTGCACCCCTGCAGGACCCCATCATCAACACCACTAGGACGCATCCATCTGGAGGGGAGGGGCTGCTCGGTGGGCCCTGGAGTGTTCATGGTCAAGACCCCGCAAGTCCTCCCTGGGGGCTGGAGAGAGGGGACGTGACATACCGCGGTGAAGTGCCCCACTGTAGGCTCGGCCCTCCCCGAGGGCCTAACGCAGAGCCTGACCCGTCACAGACTCTCAGAAACATTTGAAGACTGAGGGGGAGGAGCTGGATGGATGAGCAGGTAGATGGAAGGAAGGGAAAACAAATGAATAGAGCGACTTCGGGGGTGACTTCCTCCTCCCTCTCTGAATCTGGCTTCTGTACCTGAGGTTTCCGTCCTGAAATTGATTCCAGGTGGAAACGAGCAAGGGGAAAAGTATCCAAGAACCCTGTGGTTATAATCTGGGACCCTGCATGCGAGGAGGCAGGAAAGCAGAGGGAAACTTACCTGTCATAGCGGCACTAGTCATGGTAACCAAAGTGGAAACAGCCCAGATGTCCATAAGCTCAGAATAGATCAACACAAGGGGGTCCGTCCACACAGTGGAATATTATTCAGCCATAAAAAGGCATGAAGTACAGAGACACGCTCCATCATGGATGAGCCCTGGAAACATTATGCTCAGTGAAAGATGCCAGTCAGAAAAGGTCCACATACCCTGTGATCTATCTGTATGAGATGTCCAGAAAAGGCACATTCATAGGGACAGAAAGTAGATTAGATGTTGCCAGGGGCTGAGGGGGGTGGGGATGAGGAGGGACTGCTTAATGAGAATAGAAGTTGTCCAGAAACGAACACAACATTGTAAATCACCTATACTTCAAGTTAGAAGAAAAAAAGAATTCGTATGGGGTGATGTAAATATTTTAGAAACAGATAAGCGGCAGTTGTTGCACAATATTGTGAATTTAATCAGTGCCATAGAATTGTACACTTAAAAATGGTGAAGATGGCAAATTTTATATTGAGTTGGCCAAAAAGTTCATTTGCTTAGTGAATATATTGTTCAATAAAATTCTTGGTGGAAACGAAAAATGTGTCTTTTATTTTTGCTTAAAACCAAACAAACTTTTTGGCCAACCCAATGTATTTCACCACGATAAGTTTTTTAAAAAGCAGTGGGAACCTAAGGTACATCTTAGGGATTCTGTGAGGGGCTCCCGGTCAGGCTTGTCTTAGCTTCATGGTCCCCTCCTCAGAGGCCTGTTCCCTGACCCCCTATTTAGGTTTCTCTTAAAAGTTTTCTTAACTTCTCGACTTCTTCTTCGTAACACATACCTCCCTTATTATGACCTGCGTGATTTTTTTTTTTATTCTGGCTTTGTTTCGTTTTTCATTACCTACGTTCACAGATAAGCAAAAAGAAAGCAATTCGTTTGCTTTCTGTGTGGTGTCGGGTTGGTGTTTGTCACATGTCCTGGAGCTGAGCCACGCGTGAAGGCAGGGCCAGTGTCTTCTGGTTTAGGTCAACCCTCCTCGCATGCAGCCAGTGCCTGGCACGTGGTAGGCCTGGGAACTATGAATTTACCGTGAAATGAATGACTAAATTACATTAAAACCTTCTAGAGCTGAAGAGAAGGGATGGAAAGCTCTAGAAGACTCTCAGGTGCACAGCAGGGCTCAGTGGACACCAGCTGGAGGAGTGGGCCAAGTTTGCACGCTTGCCCTCGACATGCCCTGAGGTGGCTTGCCCTGGTGTGAGATCCTGAGTACCTCTCCGAGGAAGTCCCGTTAGCCATGCACCAAACTCTGCTCCCGGAGCCCAGCGTGTCCTGGAGGTCTCAGGGCGTCAGGAAGTGGCATTCAATGCACACTGAACTCAAAGCCCTCTGTTCCAGGGAGAGACATATTTTTAGATCTTTGACATCCGAATTCCAGAGGAAGAGCCAGTAAAGCTTAGAAGAAAATTGGCTTTCTTCCTGCCCCAAGCAAACCAGTCCAGGGGTGCATATTTATTGGTCAGGCCGTTAACTCTCTGGAACATTCCAAAGAAGGGTAACGCTCTTGCAGGGGAGTGAAGGGGGTGGAGTGCTGAGGGAGGGATGCGGGTAAACTGGGACAGCTTTGGAGACTGAATTCTTTCTCCTTAAATGGAAATGGTTTCAGTTTTTTTCCGGATTATGAAAACAATGATGTTTACTCTGCAACACATGCAGACAATACAGAAAGTCACAAATAAGTAAAAATATTCTAAATTCTCCGAGACACAAGCTCTGTTGACATTTTGGTATGTGTGAGTGCCTAGACTTTTTCGTGAAGCAGTTATGCTCGGCGCACGTTGTTTTCTTAACGGTATTTTGCTCATATTGTTTAAAACTTTCTTGTTGAGATGAAATTCACATACTAGACAATTAACCACGTTACAGTGGACAATTCAGTGGCGTTTAGTGCATCGACAGTGTTGTGCAACCACCACCTCTATCTAGTTCCAAAATATTCCCATCACCCCAAAAGGAAAACCCAGACCCCTTAAGCAGCTGCTCCCCACTCCCCTTCCCAGCCTCGGCCCCCTGGCACCCACCAGTCTGCTTCCTGTCTCCATAAATTTCCCTATTCTGGACGTTTCATATAAACGTGATCATACAATACGTGGAATTTGTGTCTGGCTTATTATTCTTATTGTTTTGTACCATGCATTTTTCATTGAACGATATATGGTGAATATGTTAATATGATAGATCCGTGTCCTCTTTTCAAAGACTTCTTTGGTGTTCCAAGGTATGGATCTGCAGTTATTTATTTATCCAGCCTCCTTTGGTTGGACATCCAGGCACTTGCTTCAGTGGACTCTGGATTTGGACTAGTGGAATTGGGTTTCCCACTGAAGCATCCCAGAATTGGCATTTCCCTACCTGCTTCCTGAAGATATCAGAAGAAGAATGGCTTTGCAAATCTATAGAGGCCTCCAAAAAATCCCCCCAGGGTATGAAAAAAAAAATAGCCACCAGGTCGGAACCCTAAGGGAACCATCTTTATCCAAGTAAGGCATGCGGCGCTGGGACATTCTTGTCCGAGCTGTACCGTAAATGTATGTTAAGCAGCTACTTTGAAGCAGACTTGCTGTACCATCCTTTTGCAGGGATGAAAATGAAAGATGGAGATCATGGGTTGTCTGGGATATTCATGAAGGACGTTGTCCGTCAAGGGTGAGCTGGGATTGACATGCTGTTGTTTTATTTTCAGCTGGCTGGCAACGGAGAGCTGGGGCTGGCTGGGGCTGGCTGGGGCTGCAGAGAGCGGGGGCCAGGATGAGTTCTTCCCAGAATGTATCCCTTGGGGAGGCAGTTACATGACTACGTCCAGAGCTGGGGCTGGTCCAGAGGTGGGCAGGAGGCAGAGGCGTGTGAGAGACGGGGACTCCGAGCCAACAAAAACGGGAAGAATCTCACAGGTGAGACTGAGAAGCAGCTCCCCAGATCCAGGCTCCTGGGATAGGAAATTGCCAGAGTCAGACAGACCCAGGTTTGAATCCTGCCTCTGCTGCTGGCCAGCTGTGTGACCTGGGGCAAGTGCCTTTAATATTTCTGCGTCTCAGTTTCCTCATCAGTAAAGTGGGTTAGTAATAGCAGTGAGGGTTATGCTGAGAATTCTGTGAAATTCAGTATGTGAGGACCTAGCACAGCGTTGGCACACAGTGGGAGCTTAATAAATGCTGCCTGCCCTGCAGTGATAATGAATCAGCCTGCCCAAGTTCTGAGCCTGGTGCTTCCCCATATGGTGAGTATGTGCCTCAGTTTCCTCACCTGTACAATGGGGTCAGCAGGTGTAACTACAGGGGAGCGGTGGATGCTACCTCAGGGGACCCTCAGGGAGCCGTGCTGGGGCGGCTGCTTCCCCTTAGGAACTCTGCCAGTTGTTTGCCCGCATCCCCCCCACCGCCTCCCCTCCCTCCTCAGAAATAATGGCACTGCTGCGGGAGGGTTTCTTGCTTGCGCATCTTTAGACCCCAGTTAGATCCTGAAGTCCTTGGGGGCAGGGACCGGCTCATAGGTTTCTTTTGCATCTGCCTCAGCATCACACCTAAAGTATCATCAGTGTGTGAGTGAATCGAGGGCGGCAAGGAGGGAGGAAGCAGGAAAAACCAAAAATAAAAGTAATGATAAAACCAACCGATCAGCATCGCTGAGCAGAGTACCCACAGATGTGATCTCATCTGCTCCCTCCACAAATCCCTGCAGTGGGCACTTACTTCTGGGCCCATTTTGCAGGTGAGGAAAACGGAGGCTCAGAGAGGTCATTTTCCTGTATGATGACACAGCTACAGCGGTCCAAGCCAGACTCATCTAATTCCCACACCTGAGCTCAAATCCCTGACTGCTGAGGAAGTCACGGCCTCAGCGCCGTCCATCTTGGTACACTTGAAGGTGGGATGCAACTCCTAAGTTCTTGCCCCAAAGGAAGAGGAGACATCAGCTGGGCAAAAGGAGAGGGAAGGGTTCTGAGTGCAAAGGAACAGTGTGCAGAAGACTCCAAGGCGAGGAGGAGTCTGGGGTCCTAGCAAACCTTCACACACTGACCCCAGACTTATCCTCTGGATGCATTATTTTGGCTCCAGGAGGGAGGAGTGTAATATGACCGTTCTCCGCCTGTGGCCTTGGGCAAACCTTTAATTCTCTGAGCCTTGTCGGGGGGGGGGGGGTCCTCATCTTTAGAGTGTGGATAAAATAGGACCTCCCCCTCCTGGACTCACGTGACCAAAGGCATGTGCAGATGCTGGGGGAAAGGTACAGCATTAAACAGACACGAAGGGACAGCTCCACATCAGTGCAGGCCACCTGGCCTGCGGAGCCACCTTCACAGGGATATTGTGCAGGTTATTAAACGCCTAGAAGGATGAAGGATGCCTGGCACGTGGTGAACCTCCAGTAAGTGCTGCCCGTCACTGTCACGCCACCATCATTCTCATCATCACAGCTTTCAATCAACCACAGCAAAAATGAACTGAACACCTGCCCTACACCAGGCACAGTCGTAGGTGCTGAGGACACAGGTGGAAAGAAGACCGGGTCCCTAGGAGGACACGTTGTAGGGGGGAGAAAAACAATAAACCGACCAGTGAATCAATACACGGTCCTCCCAAGGGTGCTAAGAGGTTTGGAGCTATGTAAGGCAGGCAGAGGGGAACGGGGAGCGCCAGCTACGGGCACATGTTAGCAGAGACCTGGACCAAGTGAGGGCTGGAACCAGCCGGGCATCTCAGGAGGGAGACACAACCCGTGCAAAGGCCCAGAGGTGGGACCTCAGAGAGGCCAGGGCGCTGGCCAGGAATGAGCAAGGGGAGAACGGTGGGATGACAGGAGGGAGGCCGGAGAAGTGGAGAGGCAGGGGCATGGGGCCAGCTTGGGGTCTGACCTTTAGCCCAAGGACTTTGGCCTTTAACCTTTAACCCCCGTGGGCTGGGAAGGTGATCTATGTATTTCGTTTATAAAAGTCCGTTCTTTCTCAGAACACCAGGAAACATCCTTTGTTTAGGACCCTCTGTGAGCATCACCTTGCATGACATGAAATATTTTTCGAAACATTTAATCCTTTAATCTGGGCCCCTCAGTGAAATCGGTTCTTTATCACCCAGGACCATCTGTTGTTCCGGCAGCACCATAAATCACTGGGGCGATTTGACTTCTAAGGCGCTTTTCTCTTTTGTTTCCTCCAAATTCTGAGCACCAACGTTTGAATTTTCCCTGGAGAACGCCCGTGTTGGGGGCTGCCCTTAGGAAGTCACCCACCTGGGAGGCATTGGAGGTGGGTTGAAAGCGTTTCCCGTCTGATCTCCAGGTTCTGTTAAATTTTGTATGTGAGGCTTGATGTGAAAACAGGCTGGGCGGCAAAACCAGCCGTCCCTTCCCAGCCACGCACAGGCATCCTCCCTCACCCTCCAAAGGAGGCCAGGGCAGCTGTCACCTCTGATTAGGATTCAGACGGCAGGGCCCCAACGTGGGTCCGATGTTGCTAATTTTAAGAAAATGAACCGAGTTAATGGTGCGGGATTATGTGCCCTGCCTGCATCTTGGAAATTATTCCTGTGGATACAGGAATTTGGGGCACCCAGCCGAGCAGAGGATGGCAAAAAGGCTGAACCAGGAGTTAGAAGGTCCAGGAGTTACAAGGTTGCCCCTTTATTTTGACTTCGTTTCCGCCAAATGTTGGCTTTGTATATTCATTTTTGCTTTTCACAAATTAAATAATTTATATAAGGGAGAAAAGATCAATTCTCTGGGTACAAACTACTATACACAAAGTAGATAAGCAACAAGAGTCTACTGTAAAGCACAGGGAATTATATTCAATATCTTGGAATAACTTATAATAGAAAATAATCTGGAAAAATATATATGTATAACTGAATCACTTTGCTGCACACCTGAAATTAACACTATGGGAAGTCAACTCTGCTTCTATTTTAAAAACAAAAACAAAAAGAATTCTCTGGCTGAAGCAGGGAGGGCCACGAGCCCCACCCTCCCCAGACTGCACCCCCCTCCCCCGCTCCACTTGGTCACAGTTTCCTGCCCCCCCACCCCCACCCCGCCCAGTCTTAGACCCTTGTGAGTCGGGGGGAGTGGTCCCTGGGAGGTAGTTTGAGAACCACTGGTCCTTGTGCTTGCACGCATTGGCAGATGCGTCTGGTCGGGATCTGTTCTCTGTGACCCGACGCCCCTTACTGGGCACTGGGAGCAGCGCGTGGAGTTTGCAGCCAACGCGGTAGCTGTGGCGGAAGGACGTTCATGCATCCTTGACCTTTGAGGGCGTATACCATTGTGTAGCTTGCCTTTTATTTATTTATTCACTAACATAAGGTTTTTCCTGTCATTAATCATTCTTATTAAGTACTTCTACCTTTTAAGTTTTTTAATTGTCTTCTTTAAATTGAAAAAAAAAATCAATGTGTTCATGGCAGTGTGTGTGTATATATATATATGTGTGTGTGTGTGTGTGTGTGTGTATAGGAACCTGTGCAAAAGAGCATGCAATAAGGGGAAAAAAGTGTACAATAAAGAGAACTCTCCCTTGGCTTCAGAACCTAATTCTTCTCTCCAGAAGCAATCTTAGACCAACGGCTGCTGTGTATTCTTGTATATCCTTCCAAAGATGTTCTAGGCCTGTTAAACATATGCATATTACATGTGAGTGCATATGAATATTTGAAAAAACATAGGTGAAGAGCAGACAAACGGTTCTATATCTTATTTTTCTTCATGAGCCACCATCTCTTGGGGATCTCTCATCAGCAGGTTTTAGTGGCTGCTGCTACTCCAGTCTGCAGACGTGCATTATTTACGTGGGCAGTACAAGGTGCAGGATTTTGAAATACATATATGTTGGGGGAGATCGGGGAATCAGCGGGTAAAGCATTTTAGATGGGTGGAGCAATTCAGGCATAAGCCAGAGGCGGGGCAAGCCAGGGTGGTTTTTCCCCCAAAGAACCTACTCTGTATCTAACTCTGCATGAGTGTGCATGTGTGTGTGCGCACACCTGTGTAGGGATGTGTAAGACCGGCCCTCCATACACCCCACCTCCATATCCAGAAGCAGAACAGCGTTCCCGGCACAGATGGGGTCTGGTGTGACTTGAACTCGCCCAACCCCACCTCTAAAATGCTTATTTTGTTGGTAATGCGTCCACACTTCCTATATGTTAAATAGGATATCATACTTTTAACTCTTTCTGGAAACATAGTACCAAAAAGTGTGAAAATCCTGAGTTGAGCTCCACGAATCCCCACAAAACGAACACACCATGGAACCAGCACCCAGATCAAGAAGCAGAACGGGGCCAGCCCCCAGGGACCCCCGACCCCCTTCAGGTCACCACCCACCAGGTGACCACGCTCCTGTTCTCACACCAAAACTATAGATGGATTCACACTATATGTTCTCTTGTGAGCTTTCTTTTTCTCAGTGTTACGCAAGTGACGTTTATCCAAGCCGTTTGCTATGTGAATTTATTCATTTTTTGTGTGATTTGTAAATTCTCAATGCTCTATATAAGCACATGAATTATAAGAAGTATATAAATATGTGTGTGTATCTATTGTGTTTGTATACATACATACACATATATATATACCCTATTTTATATGTAAGTACATACACACATATAAACATCAGGATAGACGCTTAACATACAACTCTTGTCCAGATTCATTTATCCTTTTTGCTGCTGATGGGCTTACAGTCATTTCAGTTTGGGGCAATTACAAAGAGAAACAGCATCCTTTCATCCTCAGAGCAACCCGCTGAGGCTGGTTCTGCTGTGATCACGCGAGGACGCGGCGGCTCAGAGAGGCCCAGCGACTCGCCCGCGGCGCACAGCACGCGCCCCGTCCCGCTGACGCCCCCTCTTCCCGCAGGCCGAGGACGCTGGCGGCCCCCGACAGCCCCGCGCCGACCGTTGCCCGCCACCCCCGCGCTCGCTGCCCCCTGGCGCCTGCCAGGCGGCGCGCTGCCAGGCTGACTCTGAGTGCCCGCAGCACCGGCGCTGCTGCTACAACGGGTGCGCCTACGCCTGCCTGGAGGCCGTGCCGCCCCCGCCAGGTAGGTGCTCCAGGCCGGGGGAGACGGGGTGAGGGGCTCGGGGAACTGTCCTGCCCGGGGGCTGCCCGACTGGAGGAACCGCTGGGCTTAAACCTGGACCACCTGGGCGGGCCGCCCTGTGAGATGGGAACATAGCGCTCCTGGAGCAAGCATCCAGCTGCATGCACTGCGCACCTGCTGTATGCGGGGCTCGCCACTGCCGGCAGAGAACTACAGTCCAGGGGCCGCCCGTTAAAAGGAAAATACCCGTCCTATGAAGGTGGGGGAGATTTCTCCAAAAAAATCCAGATTCTCCTTTCTTAAAAATTTTTTTTAAATTTTATTTATTTTTGGCTGCGGTGGGTCTTCCTTGCTGTGCGCGGGCTTTCTCTAGTTTCCGCAAGCGGAGGCTACTCTTCGTTGCGGTGCGCGGGCTTCTCACTGCGGTGGCTTCTCTTGTTGTGGAACAGGGATTGTAGGGCGCGGGCTTAGTTGCTCCGCCGCATGTGCGATCTTCCCGGACCAGGGGTCGAACCCGTGTGCCCTGCATTGGCAGGCGGATTCTTAAGCACTGTGCCACCACGGAAGTCCCCCAGCTTTTCTTAAAAATACTGGACCGCGGGCTTCCCGCTGAGCCTGCGCGTCCGGAGCCTGTGCTCCGCAACGGGAGAGGCCCGCGTACTGCAAAAAATAATAATAATAAAATAAAATAAAAATACTGGACCTCATTCCCTGGGCCACCATCCTCTGGAGCCTCAGGTGCCCCTAGATGGCAGCGGGGGTGGCCTCCAGGTTTCCAGGGACCCCACAAGGCCCACTTCACTCATGGCGCCTGGCCCTGGGGGTATTTGAGATGGAGACCCGACACCTTAGCGATCCAGGTGGGCATGCAGACTCCTGGGTTCAAATCCACTGGCTAGCTCGTCACCAACTTAAACCCGCCCTTGTAAAGCAGGACTGAAAGGAGAATGTGCAGCTCACGCGGAGTGCCCCATCTGGAAGTGCTCAGCCCCACCTCCGGCGAGGAGCAGAGAATCTGGATGTTTGTTGAATCTGAACGGGGAATCTCTTTGGGAGACACAGCCCTCAGGGGTTCATCTGTGGAGGGAATGAGTTTCACATCCCTTCTGGAGAGGTTTGGGAGGGGAGGGAAGGGAGCCTGGGGGGGAGTACAGGGTGAGGCTGATTATGGGCAGCTGAGTGGAGAAAAGGTGCCCTAAAAGTTTCCTCTGCTCAGAGTTCTGCTTGGGGCTGAGCCTCTGGAGGACAGCAGCCTGTTAGGACTGCACTTTCAGCCAGAGGCTGTGGTCCCCCTGGGCCTTCATTACTGAGGCCTACCCCCTCCTCAAGACCAAGGTAAGAATGAACACACTCAGTTCTCTTTGGGGTGAGGTCACAGCGACGACAGGGGACTCGGCACCCTTAATAATGTTCATAATTACAGTCTGTGCTGCCTTTGAGTACTGCCTCATGGCCACGCTGGCTCCTACAGGGCCTTTTATGAGAAAGACAAAATGGCACCTCTTCCTCTTGGAGGAAGCGCATAAAAGTATGCCCATCTGGTTGGACAAGTCAAAAAGGTGCCCCTTCCTTTGGACTGAGACAAGGCATAGGGACTCCAGCCTTACTTGCTGCCTAGAACAGGTGCTTCTGAGCAGTGCACAAACTGTACAACTGTCCATGACATTCCAAATAGCCTTTCCTTACACCATCTCATTTAATGCTCACACAGCCCCATGGGGTGGAGAGACCACTATCAGCCCTGTTTTGCAGCTGAAGACACGGGAGCTCAGAGAAGCTGAGTATGTTGTCCAAACTCACACAGCAGGCAGACCTGGCATTTCAATTTAGTCTTCTGACTGTAGAGAAGTGTCCACTGCCTTAGGCTCTGAGTGTAGGGATATGGGGCCCCAGGCTCGTTTGTGGGATCCCTCACTGCCCAGTACGTCCTTCCCCCAGACACCCACACAGCTCACTTCCTCACCTCCTTCAGATCTCAGGCAGAGGTGGTCACTTTCTCTGGGAAGTTTCCCTCTCTAAATGGTAATCTTTCCTCTGGCCATTGCTTACTGCCTTCTGGCTTAAGCTTTCTTTATAGCCCAATCTAGACTACTGTGTTTCATTTGTTTCCTGACCATTCCCCTGACTTGAAGGTCAGCCCCATGGGGCAGGAAGTTTGGTTAGTTTCATTCACTGCTGTATCCCCACTACCTAAAATAGTCTCTGGACACGTAAAAGGTACTCAATGAGGAATGGATGAATCAATGAAGGCCTAGCTTTCACTGGCCAACAGGAAGAGCCGACAAAATATTAGTCATGATAAGAATTATGATAATAATATCTAGAACAAGGCTCCTCACCCTTGGCACTCTTGATTGCGCTTGGATAATTCTAGTTGGGGTGGGCAGTGGGACGATGACCTGGGCAGTATAGGATGTTGAGCAGCATCCCTGGCCTCCACCCACTAGATGGCAGTGGTGCCCCCACCCCACACTGGGACAGCCAAAAATATCTCTAGACTTTACTAGATGTTTCCTCGGGGTGGGGGGGGGGGGGGTGGGCAAAATTGCTCCAGATTGAGAACCGCTCATCTAACATGACTTGAAATGCACCAGGCCCTGTTCTAAGCAGCTTACACACTTTCTTGCAGTCAGCCTGTGGGTTTCCTCCAAAGCAGACCCCGAGATAAGGTCTTGAGTGAGGGGAGTTTATTTAGCAGGTGATCCCAGGAAGTTCTAGTTGGGGAGCGGAGAGGCGAGACCCTGGGCCTCCAGGCCTGTAGGGTCTGCATATTGATGGGAGACCTTGACCAAATTTCAGTATTCCAAAAAGTAGAGCAAAATGTGTACATTTCCCTGTACAGGAAAAATTAATACATTTCCTATTTAGTAAAAAGTAGCATTGAAAATACATTTTCTAACATTAAGTCCGAGGCGGTGGGGAAAAGGAGGGAAGAACCAGAAGATTGGAAATAGAGGCTCTGGAACCATGTCTCACCCCTCTTGTTTGGAAGTTGTAAACGGCTGCTTCTGCTGTTTCCATTTCCACACTGAGAGCAACCATCTTATAACCATATTGTGCTCTTTTAAAGAAAAAGCTAACTGGTATTTTTACCAATCCCTATCTAGGTACTTTCAAAGGCACTAGACAGCACATCAATCTCTTTATTTTGGAATCAGACTAAAGCAGAGGTCATAAACGAATGTGATCCCAGACCAGTTTTATTTAATCTCCAAAGTACTTAAAATTAAAAAAAATTATTTGCCAACATTTAAAACCAAGAGTTTATATTTTTTTAAATATAGACCTAAAGTTAAAGAACACACACACACACACACACACACACACACACACACACACACACACACAAAAAACCACCCAGAAGCTCTGGGAACACTGGGAACAGCTGGCCAGAGCTGACCAGCCGCTGACCCACTGAGGCAGGAACACTCTCCAGTTGGCCATGATCCTACCCAGCCTACCTTTCTCCTTTATGTTACCTATCTGTCCCCAGAGGCATTTGGGTTTTCAATCCCTATTTGGGTTTTCTTTTGTTTTTTTGTTTTTTTTTTTTGCGGTACGCGGGCCTCTCACTGTTGGGGCCCCTCCCGTTGCGGAGCACAGGCTCCGGACGCACAGGCTCAGTGGCCATGGCTCATGGGCCCAGCCGCTCCGTGGCATGTGGGATCTTCCCGGACCGGGACACGAACCCGCGTCCCCTGCATCGGCAGGCGGACTCTCGACCACTGCGCCACCAGGGAAGCCCCCTATTTGGGGTTTTGAAGACCTTCCAGTCTACTACATGGTCACTCTTCCTGTTAAAAATGTATTGGTTAGAGAACAGGCCATGATGCTGTAACAAAAAGACCCACAAACTCAGGGGCCCAACCTATTAGACATTTACTTCTCCCTTGGTTAAAAGGCCAGAGTCGACAGGTGGTCCATGACAGGCAGGTGGCTCTGCTCCAGTCACCCAGGGACCCAGGTTCCCTCTGTCTCGTTGCTCCACATGGTGGCTCTCAGTCTGCAGGAAGCGGGAAAGAGAGAGGGAGGGGAGCCGACAGGTAACCATAAAAGGGAAAGCTGGGATGTGGCGGTGTTACTTCTGCTCATATCCAATTGGCCAGAACTCAGTCACATGGCACACCTTGCTGCATGGGAGGCTGGGAAATGTAGTCTCCAGCTTGACCAGCCAGTGCCTAGCTGAAACTCAAGAGTTCTGTTACTAAAAGGAAGGGATGAACTTTTGCTGGGGAACTGAGTTGTTTCTCCTGCGGGGAGGCTCTGTGTTTCATGATGAGATGTAGGCTCCCCACCCCCAGGGGCTGGGGCATTTCTCAGCTGCCTGAGGAGGGCCTCGATTTAACCATCTATTATCTTGTCAGTTTTAGACTGGCTAGTGCAGCCGAAACCTCGATGGCTTGGGGGCAACGGCTGGCTCCTGGACGGCCCTGAGGAGGCATTGCAAGGTACCTGCAGGGTCATGCCCAACCCGACAGCAGAGCCAGGGTCTCCCCTTCTCAGGTGCCCCCAGAAAACTGATAACCAGGGTCAGCCTCTGCTCCGGCAGACTGCCTGTCCTCAAATACCTGGCCCGCTTGGACCCTCCCCACCCCGACACGGAAGGGGATGGCTGGGTCTTGGCCAGGCTCTCAGAATCCCCAGAACAGTGTGGGGTTTGACTGTCCCTGGCAATGGGGCCTCCTCCCTGGGTGGAGAATTCAGAGGGATGGGGCTTGGGGTTTTCAGATCCCTCAAGTCACCGTAAGGGGTTCACTGTACCCTGCTGACGAGGCCTCCTTCCAGGGTGGATGGAGAACAGTTTCTGAAAGGAATGGCAGGCAGGCCCGGGGGCCTGGACCACTGTGGGGATGTGGCTGTGAGGGAGCACCTTTGCGTTTGTGCCGCTGTGCTTGTGACCCTACATACGTCCGAGTGCGTGACCGTGTCTGTCAGGGTGTGCAGCTGTGCGTGAAGCCGGCTGGCTGTGCTTGTGGCCGTGTGTCTGAGATTTGTGCATCCGTGTTTGTGCAGATGTGTGCGACTGTAGGGGTGTGGGTGTGTGTGCAGGATTTGTGTGCATGTGAACGTGGGTGTGGATACGGCTCTGTGTGTTTGTGTGTATACGTGTGTTAGGACTTGTGGGACAGGGAAAATGTGTGTATGTGATATGTGTGTGTATAGGATTTTGGTGGGTAAGTGTGTGTACGTGTGATTATAAGCACGAGCGTATGTGTTTCATTGCGTGGGGATGAATATACATGTACTGGGTTGGCCAAAAAGTTCATTCACTTTTAAGTAAAACTCGACGTCTTTCGTTTTCGCAAAGAACTTGTCTTGAACAACGCAGTCGCTGGCCGAACGAACTTTTTGGCCACCCCAGTATGCGTGTCACGATGCATGCATGCGAGGGCATGTCTGGGATCATGTGACTTTGGGCCGCCCCTGTGTGCATGTGCGTGTGCAGAGACCCCAGGCACAGCGTGGAATCTGGGGTGCAGATGAGAGGCGGCCCCTCTGCGCCCAGGGGGGCCAGCCCTGAGCCCCCCGCGTGTGTGTCCCCCGCAGCAGAGGCCTGCAGCACCACAGAGGACGGGGCCGAGCCACTTCTCTGCCCCTCAGGCTATGAGTGCCACATCCTGAGCCCGGGTGACCTGGCTGAGGGCGTCCCCAACAGCGGGCAGTGTGTCAAGCAGCGCCGGCCGGCAGGTGAGTGTGGACACCGAGCCCCACCCCACTCTCCCCAGAGCCCCCAACAGGAGACCCGTCCCAAAGGAAGCCCCTGGCCCCTGAGCCTGGCCACGCCCCCCTCCTGTCCCCTCTCTGCCCTGCTCTCCTCTACCGTTTCCCTCCTCATCTGAGCAGGATGCGGGCAAACCCCAGCTCGGGCCGCCTCCTGCCTGGCTGACCTTGGGGTCAGTTGTTTCAAATCTCTGAGCCTCGGTTTTCTTATCTATAAAATGGGGCCACTTCATGCTGGGTTATGGGGATTAATTGAAGTCATACGTGTGATGCCAGAGCAGAGACAAAAAGGTGCTCCGTAAAAGTTGGATAATTTATATCTATCTATCTATCCAGTTTAAACTGCACAGAATTTGAATTGTCTGAGAACCCTTAACTTCTCTCTGCTAGGACTGTTCAGTGTGACTTAATTAGTAGTATTTGTCTTTGGAGACAAGGCAATAAATAGTTCAGTGAAGGGCATGAATAGTGTGGCTGTAGTTTGCTTACTTTTCCCCAGGGGGGCAAGGACGACAGAGGAGGGACTGCTGAGGGCACCTAAAAGCCACTCCTGCCTCATGCAAGGTGTAAGGTCGAGAGGTTAGGCATGGAATTTGCCAGAAATGTGTGGCAAACGAAGAATCGGGAACTTCAGGGAGATGGAGGGTGACCATGTCAAAGTTGAGCTTATTGGAACTTGGAGACCATACCCTCCAGGGCCCACGTCCCCACTTCTGCATCTCTTAGTCCTAATAGCTGAGGATAGCACCTCGGTCAAAATCGAGGATGATCACAGCGACCTTACTGGCCCAAAGAACCCATCACATGCATTGTCTGCCAAAGCATTTCTTTTTCCTCATTTGAGAATTTATTTCTCTGAGGTGTTTCAAGAAAAACGTAGATGTTAAGTCTGTTACACAGTTAGCATCAGCATCATTGCAAGTAATAAAATTATGAGACACGTAACTGTCTCAGGAATCCTAGTTCCTGGAATTCCGAGCTTTGAAAAAAATTACTCATAAAAGGATTGGAACCAACCAGGAATCTGAGATTTCTCCTACATTCCACTTGCTATTTAGGGTTATGAGTAGGTTATCCAGCCAGACAGCCAGGGTTCCAGTGGCCGCTTGGCCCCTTGCTGCTGTGTGTGGCAAATCGCCCAACCTTTTCAGGCCTCGCTTTCCTTATCTGTAAACAGGGCTAATAGTAGTTAAGCTACTTCACGGACTCTTTGAGGAGCCAGTGAGCTACTCCATGTAAATAAACCATGTCTGTAGTTTCTCAAGCACAGAACTGAATCCCTTCTGTTGACACCACTGCTGTCTGTAGACACCACAGTGGACGGAGTACGTAGATGGATGGGATACGCAGTCCTTCGGACATGCAACCCCAAGAACAGGCCAGCCTGCAGGAATCTGCTGGAAGGAGCAGCTTTTTCCAAAAGAGCTGGGGATGGTGGGGGTTAGTCAGGAGTCCTCTGAACCGAAATGTCATTTTTATAACTGGAAAGGCCCGGAATTACGTGGCTTTTCTCATCTCCTGATCTTACTCATTCAGTTATATGACCTCCAAGACCAGAGTAAGCCAGACAGGTTCAAACCCGTTCTCGATGGACCAAACCAGTTCAAAAAGGACCCACTTCAAGGGTGGAGATAAACAAAGAGACAGTCAGGTGACTGTACCGATGACACCTGGGGTTGATTGAGGCCCTTGTGGGTGCTCCCCTAAGCTTCAGTGCGAGCCTGCAAAGGCAGAAGTATGACCAGGAGCAGCGTCGAGTGTGATTAAGACTGCAGGCCACTGAAATGGGTTCAGATGCTGTGCATTCTTCCTGGGTGACCTTGGGCAGCTAACCTAAGCTTTCTTAGCCTCAGTTTCTTTATCTGTAAAATGGAGCAATGAGGGTCACGATAGTAATTGCCTCTTGGGGTAGTGATGAAGCTTGAATGAGAGAACACTTATAAAGCGCTCAGGGCAGCGCCTGACACATAGTAGGTCCCCAACCCGTGTGCGCCGCCGTCACCTGTCTTCGGAAGAGGGAGGACTGGAGATCAGAAACATGCGCAGACAATGCATACGCCTAACAGGGCGCAGAGTGAGAATTCCAAGCCTGGCCACCTGCTCCAAAGCCCGTGGGTGTGGGTCCTCCCCCACCCACAGGAATGATCGGAGCCTTCTAGATAGAAATGTAATTGAAATTTCCCCTAGCCTTGTCCCCAGAGGGCTGTCACTTAGCAGTAATTATTGGTAATTGTACAGGAGTTTGGAAACATCTTAGATTCCAACAACTTCCCTTGGAGCAACGGTCTCGGGGAATAGAGGAGCACTCTTGTCCCAGGGTAACCAAACAAGAAGCCTTGGATTTTAAGTGTTTAAAAAACTGCATATTTGAGGTAATTTCTTTTTTTTTTTAATTTTTAAAAATTTTTTGGCTGCGTTGGGTCTTCGTAGTGGTGCCCGGGCTTCTCATTGCAGTGGCTTCTCTTGTTGTGGAGCACGAGCTCTAGGTGCGCGGGCTTCAGTAGTTGCGGCACGTGGGTTCAGTCGTTGTGGCTCACGGGCTCTGGAGCGCAGGCTCAGTAGTTGTGGCGCACGGGCTTAGTTGCTCCGCGGCATGTGGGATCTTCCCAGATCAGAGCTCGAACCCGTGTTCCCTGCATTGGCAGGCGGATTCTTAACCACTGTACCACCAGGGAAGTACTGAAGTAATTTCTGACTTACAGAAAAGCGGCAAGGAGCGTCCCTTGGACCCTCCACCCTAAGTCATCAATTGTTAAATACTGTTTCCTTTATCGTGCTCTCTCTGCCTCTCCCCCAACCCTGCACTCTCTCTCTATATAAATCCACATAGTTACTTTTTGGGACTGTCTGAGAGTAAGTTACAGATCTCGTGCCCACACCTAAGATGCAGGTCTCTGCTGAGAGCCGGCTGCTACAGGGGGCCAAGGACGGCTCTGAGTTCAGCCTGGACCCTGACATCTGAGGAGTTCGTGTCTTTCTTGAGAGGAAAATGAACGTCAACACAGGCAGTAGATCTGATTTCTCGGAGAGCAGGGTTGGAGTCCTCGGAGCATCTTTTTATTTTATTTTATTTTACTTTATTGAAGTATAATTGATTTACAATGTCACGTTAGTTTCAGGTGTACAACACAGT
>RJWK010019244.1:0-32550 GCA_004363435.1 Platanista minor | reverse complement strand
AAAAAAAAAAAAAGTTCTGAGGTTTTATTATGTACTTTTTAAAAATCTATTTCAAATTTCATTTTCCATCCCCCAAAGAACCCCAAAATGCTGATATGTTAAGGTTCCATAACCCAGAGCATTAGAAACAGCACTTATGTGGTCACTGGACCATAGGCTCAAGTAAAGATACGTTTTCGCAAAGGCACGGAGGATGTGAAATTTCTCTGCCACCTAGATCTAGACCCCATCTAGAGTATTCCAGACAAACCACTTTTCCCTTCCTGGGAGAATGGTTCCCTGCGGCAGCAGAAGGGCCGGCCGTGAGGCTGACAGATCCACCTCCCAAGCTCAGCTCTACCACCCCTTTGCTTCATGACTCGGAGTCAATCGCTTTACTTTCTGTGATTCAGTTTCCTTATCTGTGCAGTGGGTAAAATAATGCCCGGTTCTGGGTGGTTATCAGGATGAAAACATTTAATGCACGCAAAATGTTCAACACAGAGGCTAGCAGAGAGCAGGCTTCCTTTAAATAATGACGTACTTTTACTGAGGTTTTGAGTTTTAAAGAATTTATGTCTTTTAAATCAGTCGCAATAAAAACACAGACCCTATCATATTGTTGTCACTCAATAAATGTCAGGCAACAACTTAATAACACCTCTCTAAGATAATGAATTTTAAAATTCATGAAAATAAATATCAATTTAAAATATCAATTTTTAAAAATTCAAACATTAGATTTTTTCCATTCATCAGTGTAATACAAAGGGAAAGAAGCAAAAATGACAAGTTCTATTTAAAATATTGCAAATATACAGCATATGTTTTTTTGGTTTTTTTTGCTGTACGCGGGCCTCTCACCGTTGCGGCCTCTCCCGTTGCGGAGCACAGGCCCCGGACGCGCAGGCCCAGCGGCCATGGCTCATGGGCCCAGCCGTTCCGCGGCACGCGGGATCCTCCCGGACCGGGACACGAACCCGCGTCCCCTGCATCGGCAGGCGGACTCTCAACCACTGCGCCAACAGGGAAGCCCCAGCATATGTTTTTAAACCTCAGTTTTGCACTGCACAGGGAATCCCTGTCTTGACTACACATGTGTTCTTAAAGATGGATGTGAAGAAGCCACTCATTTTGAAGAGACTTCTATTCCCACCCTACTAAAAAGTATTATAAATACCCTATATAATCCTCACTTTTAATTTTGCTCCCTTCCTTTGTAGTTAACACAAAGGAACAATTCAACTGCTTTAAATGTAGATGGTCCAGCTGAGGTTCAGATTGACCACCCCTGTCTTCATAGTAGGTTCCATCTTTGTCTTCTCAATAGAGTAAAATTGATGAGATACTCATTTCCTACTACTTTAATTTTTCCACTTGCCACCCATTTTTATAAATATCACAGGCAATATAAAACAATAATTTCTGGAAGTTTTTGAAACAATGAGAACCTTTCTTTAAAAAAATCTACCCAGAAGCCAAATATGTGAAATAGATCAAAGCGAGGTTGCCCTGGTTAGAGAGAGGTGGGAGACCTGGAGCCCTTCTAGGAACAACCACTTCCAGCCCGACCACAAAAGTCTCTGCCACCCCCAGGATCCCTTGAATAGAACCTAAGTGGGATCATGTCAGACCTTGCTCGAGACCCTCCAACGGCTGCCCATCACACAGAGGTTAAAACCCGAAGTCCATACCTCACCCGACTTGTTCTGGCCTCTGACTACCTCTCAGACTTTTATGTCCTAACACATCTTCCCTCCCACCCACCACCACCTTGGTGCCCCATTCCACTCCCACTACTGTGCTTACTATTCCTTGAACAAGTGAAACATACTCGTTCCTCAGCTCCTTTGCATTTGCTGCTCCCTCTGTGCAAAATACTCTTCCCCCACAAAACCACGTGGTTTCTTCCCTTATTTCTTTCAGGCCTCTGCTAAAATGTTATTGTCTCAGAGAGATCTTCTTGGCTGCCCTGTACCAAGCAGTACACCTCCGCCCCTGTCACTCTCTATCCCCTATCATTTTTTCTTCTTAGCACTTATATTATTGACATATTTCTCTATTTATGTATATATTTATTCAATGGCTGCACCTCTCAATTAAATGTGAGCTCATTAGGATAAAAAATTTGTTTTATTCACCACCAGCTCATAAAATGAATGAGACACCTATGCATGGCTCATGAGGTAGTTTTAAAACTGGGATGTGTAAGTCAATACTATTATATAGACATATATGGGAACTTTGTCAAAACTGGCATAAAAAAGCTACACTGAAGGTATCACTTACATAACACCCAAGAGTACAAGTTGCTTGGACAACCAAATTTTGTGTCTTAGGCTTAGATTCAGAAGAAACAGAGATGGGTTTGTGAATGGTGGAAATGAATCTCATGAATGCAGATTATTTTTTTTTTTACTCACAAGCCTCAGGAACTATCAAAAAGCAAAGGCTGGGACTTCCCTAGTGACGCAGTGGTTAAGAATCCACCTGCCAAGGCAGGGGACACGGGTTCGAGCCCTGGTCCGGGAAGATCCCACATGCCGCGGACCAAGTTAACGTCGTGCGCCACTACTACTGAGCCTGCGCTCTAGAGCCCACTAGCCACAACTACTGAAGCCCGCGTACCTAGAGCCCGTGCTCCGCAACAAGAGAAGCCACCGCAATGAAAAGCCTGCGCACCACAACGAAGAGTAGCCCCCGCTCGCCACAACTAGAGAAAGCTGCACGCAGCAGCGAAGACCCAATGCAGCCAAAAATAAAAAAATAAAATAAAATAAAGCAAAATAAATTTTAAAAAGCAAAGGCTACTGCTGAATGCTTCTTCCTGGCATCCACCAAGGTTGTGGTCCATGATTCATGAAAAACCCACCAGGTCCAAAGGCTCCACACAAAGGGGGATCCCTGGCTTCTTGCTTCTACCTCACCCTCTTCCAAAAAGGCCATGCCAGTTCCCAGAAACAGTTTATACCCATGTACAGAGCATTAAATGTGCTTATCATCAAGCTGCATCACCGCGGTCTGATATCCAAGGTCTCCATACTGAAATTCCTGCTGCACCTTCCTTATGCAACATCTTTTTTTTCTTCATTTGTGTGTCAGATCCAGAGATTCCCTTATATGTACATTTAGGGACTTTCCACGGGCTGATCCAGCCAACCAAAGCACAAAGCTGAAGACCACTTTAAGAAACATACCACAAAATTCCATGGCTTAAGCAAAGGACTAGATCCTGGAAATGATTTTCTCTTGGGGGGTGGGGAATGCGTGCAGCACAGCTTGTGGGATTTTAGTTCCCCGACCAGGGATTGAACTTGGGACCGCGGCAGTGAGAGTCCTAACCACTGGACTGCCAGGGAATTCCCTGGAAATGATTTAAATAAAACTAGACCAAAAAATTGCTCAACCAAAGAGTCCTGGAATTCTCATTAATATTTACTTAACACAGGTTTTGCCAGAGCAGGAAGCAGGTGCAAAGAAAATGTGTCCCGAGTCACTGGGAATAAGATGGGTTATTTTGGACATTACTACAACCCACGTTTAAATTGAAGCTAATATGCTGCAGTCAGCCACTTTGCTAGTGATGATATAATGTTTTACATATTTTATAGATTCCTGAAAACTTGATCTTAAGAAATTTTTTGTTTGTTTTCTTTTTTTCTCAGCCTGGAAAATTGTTCTCCTCTTTACTCCTATGTAACTCTGACCCATGTTTCAGGTCTCAGATTCCCTCTCTGTCAGTCCTCGGGGGGCTGTCCCAGAACCCCTTTCCCACAACTCAGGAGGCTGTCCCACTAACCCCACCCCAGATAATCTCAGTTAACCTGGGCTTTTCCTTCAATGGTCTTAACTCATCTGTAATCAATGTGCACTTACCTGTGTACTATCTACCTGCCTCCCTTACTGGACCACAGGTGAGCTCCAGGTGGGCAGGAGCCATGTTTGTATCACTCACTGTTGTCTCCCCAACATCTAGCATGGAGCAAGTGCTCAGTGGATCTGGTGAATAAAGGAATGAATGGAACACAATGTGAACTATGTGCTGACACTACCATGGATATTTGCAACAGTCATCTTCATTGGGGTAACATGTTCTCCTACACATGAAAAAAGCAGGAATCCTTAGAGCAAGATGGGCACCATTTTCTCAAGGCTCTCATTCCCAAAACCTCCCCAATGGGATAATTCAAATCCTTGCAAGCACCTACAGCATCAAGAAGCTCGTGGAATCTTGGGCTTGAGTTCTGATTAAAAGTTGACCTTGGGCTTCCCTGGTGGCGCAGTGGTTGAGAGTCCGCCTGCCGATGCAGGGGACGCAGGTTCGTGCCCCGGTCCGGGAAGATCCCACGTGCCGCGGAGCGGCTGGGCCCGTGAGCCATGGCCACTGAGCCTGCGCGTCCGGAGCCTGTGCTCCGCAACGGGAGAGGCCACAATAGTGAGAGGCCCGCGTACCGCAAAAAAAAAAAAAAAAAAAAAAGTTGACCTTAAGATTTTTGAAACATTGGTAGGAATGGTAGAAGTCAAGTCAACCATCACTCCAAAGCTTCAAGCAGACAATAAACAAACAGCAACCAAAAAGAAAAACCCAAGCAGTGCTTTTCAATGTCCAGAGGACCAAATGCAGCAATACCCTTGGCACCGGGTCGCTCCTCCACTTCTCAGCGGTGAGAAGTCTAGAGAACTGGCAGTCTTGAGAGCATCAGGAAGCAGCAGCCCCCAGTGGACACCACCTACACTGATGATAATGCTGAGAGTCCTCCAGAGATGTCTTTGGCATTGCATATCAACTAAGAAGAGCCAAAGCAAGAGAGAAAGAATATGGTGGACACCAAATGGTGTCTATAGCTGACATTCAAGTTGTGGGGCTCACCTTTGAGGACTCCAAGAAATATCGGTTAGGTGAGGTGGTCTCTGAAGTGCAAGTGAAGGTAAGAACAGGGAATCTAAACTGATGCTCTTGTTCACTTGTAACTGTAAGATGGTATGCTTGATAACCTTGGACAATACTGTTACACATTAGGCTTCAGGAGAAGGAAACGAAAGGAAAGCTCAGAACATTGTCTGACAGGGAGTGAGGAGAGCCTAGCATTAAAAAAAACAACAAAAAAACCCTCCTTGGAGAGAGAGAGGCAGCATTAATTAGAATTGCCACTATGGGCTGCAAGTGGAAGGAACGGATTGGTGAATGCCAAAGCAGCAAGTAAACACAGCATGACAATGATGCCCAGAATGTCATAAGCTTGGAAGCTTTCCTAATCCTTGTTTAATCTCCAGGAAGATTTTTTTTCATAGAAATGCATCTTTAATTTCATAACGAAAATCAAGAGGCAAACAGATTTGATTTTATAACCAACTTACAAAAAGATATCTATTCCATTAATGAGTGGACACCTGTATTTATTTTTAAAAGTGGGGGAAGGGTTTCTCGGTGAAGATCATTTAGGCTCTGAGGAAACTGCCTTCAATTCATTCATTCAAACAAATATTTATCGAGCCAGGCAGTGTTCTAGGTGCTGGAGATACCGCAATGAACAAACTCTCTGTCTCCATAGAGTTTCCTTTCTAGTGAGGGGAGGTACACCACAAACGAAGGTAGCAAGCAGAAAAAAGTAGTTATAAAGTCTGGAAAGGAAGCAGGCAGAAGGTCAGTGAGTGCGCGGGCAGGGTGGGGATGGTGTCAGTGAGAAATGAGGTTTTGTTCTCACTCAGGGCCCGCTTACTCACATGGAGAATTTGATCTAAGCCTAAGACACTTTAAAAAGCTGAAGAAGCAAGCCGTGTGGATGTGCGGGGAAGAGAATGCTGGCAGAGGGAACAGCCAGCGCTGAACTGGGGCAGCTCCTCAAGTGCCCCAGAAACAGCAAGGCTGGTGTGGATGTAGAGCGGTGAGCACAGGAGGGTGGGGACAGAGACGGGGTACAAGAGGGGTAGATAATAAAGGCCTTGGCAGGCATGGTGTGGGCTTTGGCCTGAGTGAGAGGGGAAACCACTCTGGATCTGAGCAGAGCGGTGACATCATGACCCGACTTCCCTTTAAAAAACATCCCTCTGGCGGCAGCAGTACAGGCACTGGGTATATTTGACCTGAAGTTCCCAAAAAAGATGAAGATAAACTTCCAGAGTTCCGACCTGTCCACCAATTCAACTTCAATATTCCCACTGAGATGTTCAAAAATGGGTTGAGAGGTCATTTTGCAAAGATGCAGAAAACAGCCATTCTGTCTTTTTAAACGTACTACAGAGAAGCACAGGGTAGTATGGGAAGGAGTATAGAGTTGCCTCTCCACAGGAAGTCAGGTTCTACATGTGTCTGAGTCTACAGCCTCTGGCCCATACTCAGAACTCAGTTTTGGTCCAGGCAAGTGTTTGGGGATACAGTGACCAAGGGGAACCTGAGGGGAGAAGAAAGGAAAAAACAAAAAGATTGCACCTGACCCAAATCCTAAAATTCAGTCTTGATGAAAGAACCAGGGATTACTGCCCCAGACTGAAGTATGCCCTATCTACCAGGACCTAAGCACTTACTCTGATGTTTGAGCGTTACCTTTGGTCCTAGAAATTCCAGGAGAGTCATGGTTCCACATATTGTATCCCACTGGCTCCACAAATCATTAAAATGTTCCTGAAGAGCTTCCCACAAAGCTGCAAACAGAAAGCATCAAGGGTCTCTGTCACAGAGAGAAGAAAGAGAAGGGAAGGCTGGAGGAAGAGAGATTCTTCCAAGGGGAACTAACCCTCAGGAGTGATGAGGAAGGGGACAGAGGGAGGTCCAGGCAGGGCACAGTGGTTGAGTCCTGGGCTGGGACCACTATTCATTCCTATGTTCCTGATTAAATGAGATAATGTGCATATACCCAGGCACTTAAAAAAACCAATTCTCTTCCCTCTCCCCTGAGTCATCCTATCACCTTTTAGCAAAGCAGGAGGAGAAAAGCAGGCTTTAGACAAGTTGTCTGACATGATTCCATTTTTGCTAAGCATACACACAAACACAATGCACATACTAACAAAGACCATCCGGAAGAATGTAAAGTCAAGTGTTTACAGTCGCTTTCTGGATAGTGGTATTACAGGTGATATTTTTGTTGTTCATCTGTATTTTTTCCTTTTTCACAATGAACACAGATTGCTCGTATTATTTTTAAGAGGCAGAGAAGTATGTTTTATATTGTAGAAAGATTCCAATACAAATGGTTCACATGAAAAAGAAAGTACCTGAAAAGCTAATGTTTTGTCATCTAAATCCTGAATCACAGTCCAGGAAGCTCGGTTCGGGTTTTGGAATATACGACCAGCCCATCACCCAACCCATAAACAGACCGGTTTGAGGATGGCATGGATATTGGGGATCAGAGTATGTTTTCGGCATTTCCCTAAGCTAACGTACCATACCCATCCTACTGTTTGACTATAAGCTTGCCAGTAAAACCACTTCAATTCAAGTGACTGGATCTTTGGAGAGGCTTCGCTGCTAGGGAAAGGACTGCTTGCTATCCTTGTCAATCTAGCAGGATGTGGAAAAGTCTAAGGCCCAGGGATTGCTGCATTTTGCTTTCCATTTTCCCCTTGTTTCTAACCAGGAGTTTTAACTGCATTTATCTTCTTTTACCTCCACTGTTATCTCCTGGATATTTGGAGATGGTTAGTCACAGGCTGCCAGACCATAAAGAGCCATGCTTGAACTTGACCTAGAGGAAAAGGCATTGCCCAGAAATGCTACCCTTGGAGGGAGATGTAATAACTGGATGTGACAATAGGTTGTTTCTCTCAGGAGAGTATGTGAGTGTGCTTTGGTTGAACATGGGTACAGTTATGATAAATTAATACATTCTCGTGATTGTAAGATAAGCATGTCAGACAGCCAAGGGACGGACTGTCCTGGACTCCAGCAACAACTACAGCAATACCTCTTCTCCTGGGAACACACTCTCTGCCCTGGCTACAGTAGTAAGCATCAGACCCAGGTCAACCAATCATAATATCCATCCACAGAGATTGGCTGGTCTAGGGGTGGGCCTATGTCCCAAAGTAGAGGGAATCTGCTTCCTTGCCTGGGATTTACATACAACACTGGATGAAAGGAGCTCCCTTTGCCTGGGTACTAAGCTGAGGCTGAGGGTGGCTGTGTGCTCTGACAGGTGGACAGGATAGATCTTCAATAGGAGAGAGTAAGGGCGACTCACGAAGGAGCCAAGACTCAGCTACGACAACTATTATCAAAGAGGCACTGGATCCAAACCCACGTTTCTTTGTCATGAAAGAAACCTAACTAGTTTATTTTTCATTCAAATCCATGCTGATGTTCCATAGTTTCCTGTTCTTAGGCTACTTTCAATTGGTATTAAAAAGCCTCAGGATTACAATGAGATATCAAATAAAGAACATAAACATTTTGTCTTCCGGACACCCATTTCAACATTTCTCACAGCAACAATGTAGTTAAGATAGACTTATGTTTCCTCTGTGGAATTCCCTGGCAACTGAGCATAAATAAAGAAATCAGCCATGGGAAGGGGGCCCTGGATCACAGGGTAACCAGGGTGGGGAGGGATAGAATTCAAGGCTCAGATAAGAACAGTGTTTCCTCAAAGACCCATCACCTTGCAGGAGTGCAACCTTGACAAATATGCAGAGAGTAGTCTCTCACCATAGGAATTACCAAAGAAGCTAAAAACAGAAACATGCACTGCATAATCTCTAACCTCAGGGAACAAGAAAAACAGAGAATTGCTGTGTCAATCTCATTTCCTTGTTAGGCATATTATCATAAGTGCAGGCCTTTCGTTCTGAACGCCACACTTCACTAACATTTACCCGGCTCTGGCGTCTGAAATATTGAATTCCATAGTAATTTTATTTTTTGCTTTTGATCTTTACTGTTTTGCTCATTTATCCATAAACATGAGCTACTGAACTGAGTTGAAATTAAATAGCTGAGGTTAAAACCTGAGGCCATCCAGATACGACCAAACGAGTAGCCCAAGAAGGACCTCACCGTTGAAGTGAATAGTGATAATAAATTTAAAGTGTCTATCTTTGGATACCTCCACTAAGATGACTTGATGATGACCCATGTCTTGAGTTCTCGTGATGCTCTGGTTAGGGAAGGGAAGAGATTTCTACGACACGAAGTTTTCCGGGTGTGGATGGTAAGAGGTGTGCTCATAAAGTGAATTTTGTAAATCCTCCCCTTTTGTCAAAACACTCTCTTATAGGATGGTTCTGTGAAGGGAAATTGCTAGAACCACTCTGCAAAGTGGTTTGTATCACTTCGTGTCACTTGACTAATTTTAAAAGTAGCTCATTCAAAGAATTTTGGCAACTGAACTATTTTCTGAAATCCGGAATGGCAAAATCTTGAGAGCAAGACAGAGACAAAATGGGAGACTGTTAAAAACAAGTCACAGTGCATTGTAGGTGGCTTCCGTTTACTGAAACATTACCAGTGGGGAGACGAGGAGAGAATGGAGTGCATCTGAGCCTCTGGCCACTCACCACTGCTGACCTCAGGCCTGGGGCAGCTGGCAAACACCGTTTCCCTGACCTGCCCACCCAGGAGAGCAGTAAGTGTAGTGTGACCATCCTGGTTTCACCACCCAGGACAATGGGACTCACAGGAATGCCAAATCTGCCTGCAGTCACACAACTTGCCTATGTCTCAGAGCCAGGAAGTGGTGGAGGCTAAGTTTGGGTTCGGGGCTGCTGGTTCCAAAGTCTGTGCTCTTCACGGGGCTTGGGGAGAGGCCAGCAGAGGAGCGTAAGCTTCACAGCTCCCTCTCCGGGGCAGTTGTTCCTTTGGGATTAAGATACACCCAGAAGACTTCACTTGACTATATCCAGTGATGATGCAGACAATGATAAGAGCTAATCTTTACCGAGTGTTTTCTGTGTGCCAAGCTCTGTTTAGGTGCCACGTATTAATTCCTTTCATCCTCAGAACAATGCTATCAAGCGGGCACTATTGTTATCCCCATTTTATAGATGGACAAGCCAAGTCACTGAGGGTTAAGTAACTGGTGCAAGAACTCACAGCTGGTAAGTGGAAGAGTCAAAATAAAACCCAAGGCACTGGCTCCAGAGCTCATCATACCCCTAACTTCTATTCTATGCTCTCTACTTCTCAGACACACAGATAATAGATGGTTAGCACAGCCCACAACTTTGAAATTCTGCATTGTAATACCCAGACTTTTACTCAGAACAACACTCATGCTACCCTCCTACTAGCAAAAATGAGACACCTGGGGCATGGAGAAGCTTACAAGTTTCTAGAAAAAAAATAGGATCTCTTTCAATTTTAGTCCATAGAAAAACAAATCTATATACTTGAAACCATATCGGTGTTCTTGGAAATCTGAAACACCTATGATAGTTTCAACAGGCTGAAAACACATGCCCCCCAGGTTCAAGACAGAGGTGGGGGTCACACCCATGGGTCTGTTTCTTATCTTCCAAATTCATGGATGACCTTTCTTGGGAAGCCTGGCGTCCCAATGGGAGAGAAAAGCAAAACAAAACCACTAGGTTCTTTCTTTAAAGAGAAAGTAACCTAAGTAACAGCTGTTGTCATGCATGTTACAGAAAATGCATTACCTCCTTTACAGAGCCGAGTGTGCCGACAGCAAGTCAAGTCATTGTTTGCACAGGTGTATCTGTCCGTGAACAAACAAGTCCAGATCAATCCTCCTAAATTTCACTAACTAGAAAAGAGAGACAGGTAGGCATAAAACCATTTGACTCTCACTTTTGACATTCATGATTGTCTTCCCTTGTCATTTCCTTTTTTCCTTGAATTTCCAAAGAAGGCTTTTTCCTTGATTTAGGGAGCATTCTTATCCCACATTAATGGCTTTTATGAAAGGTTGAAAGAGGAGCTATTAATTCACTCTCAAAGATGCAGTAGAGAGCAGTTGCTTTTGTCTACCTGCATCCCTTCCTCAGGGAACCACTTCCCCACGTGCAGTACCCAGGCCTAGCCCATACTGGAACCCTCTCTCCCAAACAATGAAGACTGGTCCAAGGATGGCATGTGCCAGCTGTCTTTCTGTTGTGGATTTTTAAGCTGAGAAGATGACACTTTGTGTCTGCTGGAGGCCACCTATCATGCAACATGGAGAGATAAGAGTTAGATGGAGAGAGAAAATTTGAGAATCAGTGAGCCCCTTTTTCTAATCTCAAAGACTCTAATTCCTGCAGTCCTTTCACATTTCCTGTAAGGTATTTTAGCATGCTTCTAAGTTGAATGAGCCAGCAAACGTCCCTTTGTGCTTAATCTGGTTTGAGTTGGATTTCTGTCTCTTGCAACCAATAGAGTCATAATATAAAAGACTAAAAGTTTAAATCGCTGCCTTGACCTCTCACAGAAGGTGCCTGTCTGAGCTGAATGTATTTTCCCCTCTTACAAAGCACTGAGTTTCTTTCATACCCAATAAACCTGTTGTCTTGCTAGTCTCAATCCTCTTCTGCATTCAATCCATTTCTTCCCTTTTTGTTTTTAAATTTATTTTATTTACTTTTGGCTGCATTGGGTCCCCGCCGCTGCACGGGCCCTCTCCAGTTGCAGCGAAGCGGGGGCCACCCTTCGCCGCCGTGCACAGGCCTCTCACCGCGGTGGCCTCCCCCGCTGCAGAGCACGGGCTCCAGGCGCGAGGGCCCCAGCAGTTGTGGCACATGGGCTCGGCAATTGTGGCTCGCGGGCTCTAGAGCGCAGGCTCAGTAGTTGTGGTGCACGGGCTCAGCCATTCCGCGGCACGTGGGATCCTCCCGGACCAGGGCTCAAACCCGTGTCCCCTGCACTGGCAGGCGGACTCCCAACCACCGAGCCACCAGGGAAGCCCTCTTGCCTTTTTTAATCCCTGCTTAGCCTGAACTCCAGGACAATGTGATTGCTCTCTAACTGTAGCCACTTATCTATGCTGGGGGAGACAGGGAGATACCCCATTTTCTCATTAACAGCAAAATGCTCAAGCATCCCAATGTATACTGGTCTTCCACATGGCTACCTTGACACCATGATGTGTTTATTCTAGGGACACTGCCATTGCTTCAGTCAGTGGGTCTCAAGATAGCTGTATATTCAAATCATCCAAGAGATTTTTAAACCACCAAGGCCAAGGTCCCACACCAGAGATTCTGTTTTATTTGGTCTGGGGAAGGATCTGGGCAACAGTATCTCTGAAAATTCTCCCAGCAAAGTTAAGTCAGCCAACATTAAGACTGGTTGACTAAAAATATATTTATACATGCTTTTAATAATTTTTATGTTTAATTAAACTTGTTTTCTGACCATGCTTTTGGGGGTTGGGTTGGAGAAGGCATGGAGGCATTAGCCCTGTGTAACTCTCCTTCAGCATTTCCGGGGATGTGCTTGAATTGACTAAATTCAAAGAGCATGATAGGAATGATCAAAGGCCCCTGCTCTTAACGTCACTTACACATTGGCCCTGTGATCTGTAACCTCATGGGAAGCCACTGTTTGCGCCCAAGTGTGCATATCTATTGTGTGCAAATAAGTCTTCTATCCATGTATATTAAATCATACAAGTTCTGGTAGACTTGTTTTAAAAAAAAATCAAACATTTGACCTTTCTGCCATAATTCATTTTTGTTACTAAAGACTATCATATAATCTACCTATATGGTATATGTATTAGTTTGCTAGGGCTGAGGTAAGAAAGTACCACAAACAGAAATTTGAACACAGAGACAGGCACACAGGGAGAATGCCATGGGAAGATGAAGGCAGAAATGGAGGTGATGTTTCTACAAGTTAAGGAACACCAGGGTTTGCCAGCAAGCCAACCACCAGAAGTTAGGTGAGAGTATGGACCAGATTCTTCCTCACTGCCTTCAGGAGGAAACCAATCTGGCTTGATCTCAGACTTCCAAAATTGTGAGACAATGAATTTCTGTGGTTAAAGCCACTTAATTTGTGCTACTTTGTTACGACAGCCCTAGGAACCTAATATAGTCCCTTACAGAAAAGTAAAGTCTATGATTCTGTAATCATTCACCTTTGAAGCTGTTGGGGAGAGGGGGGACCTAGAAGTCTGACTAGCCTGTAAACAATAAGTTAAAGGGTTTTTTTTGTTTGTTTGTTTGTTTGTTTTTTTGCGGTACGCGGGCCTCTCGCTGTTGTGGCCTCTGAACCACGGCCGCTGAGCCTGCGCGTCCGAAGCCTGTGCTCCGCAACGGGAGAGGCCACAACAGTGAGAGGCCCGCATACCACACACACACAAAAAAAGAGTGCTTAAATAAGCTTTGCTAAGGGTTTAATTTCCAAAATATACAAACAGCTCATACAACTCAATAAGAGAAAAAAAACAAACAACTCAGTCAAAAAATGGGCAGAAGACCTAAGTACGCATTTCTACAAAGAAGACCTACAGATGACAAATAGGCACATGAAAAGATGCTCAACATCGCTAATTATCAGAGAAATGCAAATCAAAACTACTGTGAGGTACCACCTCACAATGGTCAGAAAAGTCTACAAATAACAAATGCTGGAGAGGGTGTGGAGAAAGGGAACCCTCCAACACTGTTGGTAGGAATATGAATTGGTGCAGCCACTCTGAAAAACAGTATGGAGGTTCCTCAAAAAAACTAAAAATAGAATTACTATATGATCCAGCAGTCCCACTCCTGGGCATATATCCACACAAAACTCTAAGTCAAAAAAGATACATGCACTCCTATGTTCACAGCAGCACTATTTACAATAGCCAAGACATGGAAGTAACCTAAATTGTCCATCAACACATGAATGGATAAAGAAGATGTGGTACATATATACAATGGAGTACTACTCAGCCATTAAAAAGAATGAAATAATGCCACTTGCAGCAACATGGATGGACCTAGAGATTATCATATTAAGTGTAAGTCAGAAAGAGAAAGACAAATACCCTATGATATCACTTATGTGTGGAATCTAAAATATGACACAAATGAACTTATCTACAAAACAGAAACAGACTCACAGACATAGAGAACAGACCTGTGGTTGCCAAGGGGGAGGAGGGGGAGGGAGGAATGGATTAGGAGTTTGGGATTAGCAAATGCAAACTCTTATATATATGTACAACTGAATCACTTTGCTGTACACCAGAAACTAACACAACTTTGTAAATCAGCTGTACTTCAATAAAATTTTAAAAATAAATAAAGACGCTCTGTTAGCAAACCATGAAATACTCCAAGCAACCAGGACAACAGACAAATCCAGTCCCTCTCTTGGTTGGGGACATATGGTATGGATTAATTTGTAAAAATTCCAATAAAGTGTATAATGTGTGATGTTACAAAACCTCAATATTTAACTGCCAATTCTTAAGATTGTATTTCACTGGCTCATTTCAGAACCTTCTCCGT
The DNA here is from genome assembly GCA_004363435.1 of Platanista minor. NCBI lineage: Eukaryota > Metazoa > Chordata > Mammalia > Artiodactyla > Platanistidae > Platanista > Platanista minor. The sequence continues at coordinate 18,198 of RJWK010019244.1, read as the reverse complement.
GGAAGTTGGTCCTCCTGTGGTACTATGGAATAAAATTCTGACTTAAATACTAATTAACATTAGGAACTGATTGTGTCCTGTTGCAATACAATACTCATATAAAGAAATTAAGAGAGGGTAGAAAGGAAATTGATGTTGCTAGTGGAGACTGCAAACTCTTTTTAGAAACTGAATCACCCACAGTTCAACTTGCTGTTACTACATCTCCTCAACTTTCTCTTAATGACTTGCTCCTCCTTTTTTCCCTCCCAGCTTTAATATCCAGCTTGATTCTCCTATACTTCTCAAGCTCATACTTCTGTCCAGGGTGATTTTAGCTCTTTGGGAGGAATGTTCTTTCAGAAATTGGAAGGAAGTGAGGAATAGAGAATAAAAGATTAAATGTACTAAGCTTGACAAGTTATATGTGCTACTTTGATTAAACAGAAGAATCTTGACATGTTAAATTCTTCAGTGACTTGCTTTGTGACTTTGGGGAAATTCCTTGTTCTCTAGTTCTCTTCACCTTAAGAGAAATAGCCTCAACATCACAATATTTGAAGGGTCAACAAACAAACAAACTATCCATTATCAAGACACAATTAGACAATGATAGTTAATTCTGGTATTTTCCTGGTGCTGATGGGAAAGAGGTGCTCTCTTTTCACACAAATGACAACTGCTGTGGCCAGATGAATACCACAAAGGAAGAACCTGCCAGAAAATGGATCAACAGAAGGAAAACTGCAGGTGAGAAATGGAGGGAGGTAGATTCCTAATAATACCATATGAGCATCCATGCCTGCTCTACACCAGCCCTACCTCTAGTCTTCAGGGATATGTCAGCTATAAGCTCTTTATGCTTAATCCATTTGTGTTGGGTTTCTGTCACTCACTACTGAAAGAGTCCTAATGAACACAGAATCTTATTAGTGAGAAAAACAGTAATTAGAGCAAAAATGACTGTCCTATTCTGCTGTTTAAAGGGATGGAGCCATTTCAAAAAGGTCCTAGAAACCGTCATAGGAAGGAATGAAAAAATGTTGTAGATTTCACTCTAAAGCCAGGTTAAGGAGAGGATTAACTTCTTCTGATTAGCCCCAAGGGCCAACAGTTGGAAGAAGCAAAGAAGCAAATTTGGGCTTGACATAAGGATAAACTTTCTGCTGTTCGAAGCTGTATAAAATGGAGCAGACTGCCTCTTGAATATATTCTGCATTTATCTACTTCCTTCCATTGGAACTACCACTGCACTGGTCCAGGCAGTCTTAGCTCTGATTTGGACTACTGCCAGAGCCTCCTAAAGTCACCCATTCATCTACCAAATGTTTCCTGAGCCTCTACTCTGTGCTAGGTGCTATTCTAGAAGCTGCAGACTCAAGGAACAGAACAGACAAAAAAAACCCTGCCCTCAGGGAGTTTGCATTCTACTCCCCAGAAGCAAACAGTAAATAAGTGAGTCATTTCTCAGTATTGGTTCCAGGACGCCCTGCAGAGACCAAGCTCCTCGGATGCTCAAGTCCCTTATGTAAAATGGTTGCTCAAGTCCCTACATAAAATGGCTGCTCAAGTCCCTATACAAAATGGCTGCTCAAGTCCCTACATAAAATGGCTCCTCAAGTCCCTATATAAAATGGCTGCTCAAGTCCCTACACAAAATGGCTGCTCAAGTCCCCTACACAAAATGGCTGCTCAAGACCCTACATAAAATGGCTACTCAAGTCCTCACATAAAATGGCTGCTCAAGTCCCCTACATAAAATGGCAGTGGTACAGTCAGCCCTAGGTATCACCAGATCGAACTTTGAAATTCAATCCATGGTTGGTTGAAACCACAGATGCACAACCCAAGGATATGCAGGGCTGACTGTACAATGTACATGACATTGTATAGCATGTAGTCTGTATAGCATGACAGATGGTGATAGGTGCTAGATAGGGAGATGGGGAGTATGGGGGAGGGGTAGCTGGGTTGCAATTGTGAATATGGTGATTAGTGAAGGGCTCACTGAGAAAGACACTAGAGCAAAGACTGGAAGGAGATAAGGTAGGAAGTTACGCAGACATCTGGGGAAAGAACATTTTAAGCAGAAGGAACATTAAGAGTAAGAATCCTGACACAGGACATTTGGAGCCTGTTCAAGACCATCGAGGCTGGAATGGAGTGAGGAAGGGAGGTGATCGAAGGAATGGGGCCTGAGAGGCAAGGGATGGTTGTAGATCCTGAGGGGCCTTAAGTAGGCAATTGCATGTCTTTGGATTTTACTCTACAGAGGAGGAAGATAATGGAGGGCGGTGGAGAAACATGATTATATTTTGAAAAGTTTACTCAGTCACTGTTTAGAAAATAGTTACCCAGCTGCCAGTCTGATCCTCTACAGTCCATTGTCCACAAAGCAGAATGAACCTTTTAAAATGTTGTAGAAAGACCAGCAATGCACTCCTGGACATTTACTCCCAGAGAAATAAAACTTACATCCACACAAAAACCTGTACCTGATTATTCAGAGCACCTTTATTTGCAATAGTCCCAAACTGAAAGCAATCAAAATATCCTACAACACGTGAATGGTTAAACAAAGTGTGGGATATCCACTGTAGAATACCACTCGGCAATGAAAAGGATCAAGCTATTGATAAAGCGACGTGGATGGATCTCAAGCGCACTAAAGTAGGCAGAAACTCTCAAAAGATCATGCATTGCATTATTCCACTTACATAACTAAAGGTACATAAAATGTACCCATTGGGGGAAATGGATGAAGGGTACCTGGCACCTCTCTGCACTATCTTTGCAACTTCCTGTGAGTCTGTAAATATTTCAAAATAATAAGTTTAGAATCTGTAATTATGTCAAAATTAAAAGGTTTTATTTATTTATTTATTTTTTGCTGTACGCGGGCCTCTCACTGCTGTGGCCTCTCCCGTTGCGGAGCACAGGCTCCGGACGCACAGACTCAGCGGCCATGGCTCATGGGCCCAGCCGCTCCGCGGCATGTGGGATCTTCCCGGACCGGGGCACGAACCCGTGTCCCCTGCATCGGCAGGCGGACTCTCAACCACTGCGCCACCAGGGAAGCCCAAAAGGTTTTATTTTTTAAAGCGCTGTAGTAAAGAAATTGTGTTTCATCGGAAAACTGCATTGTCTACATACAGCACACTGTCCCCAGTTACCTGATTCTACTCTTTCATTGTCTTTGAACTATTTTTACAACTTTGAAAGTTTAGGTAACTGAGAGATGTGCAAACCGTCCTGCCTGGTAGAGGTCCCCTTGCAGCCCTCACCCACATTCCTCATAGAAAACCAGCTTACACACGAAAAAACCATTTACACATTCAATTCAACCTTCCTTTATTCCACATCAAATTGTTCTTTGAATACTATGAGGGCATTGAGCAAGTTAAATAAAATCTTTAACATCTGTTCATTTTTATGTATGGGAGTCGTGATTTTACCTTTTCTGAAAACTCTCTCTCAAGAACATAAATCTGGTCACGTCACTCCCCAGCTTAACTGCTTCCTAGCTTCCCACTGCATTTAGAATGAATCCCAAACGTTTCCCCAGTTGGACAAGGCCCTGCCCAGCCAGGACCCAGCCTGCCTCTCAGGCCTCATCTCCTCACTCTGCCCCTTGCCAGGACACTCCGACTACTGGCCCTTCTTTCAGCTCCCTGAGAACATCAAGTCTGTTCCCACCTTATGGCTCGTACACCCGTTGTCCCTCGGCCTGGACTGCTCTTCTCATGGATGGCTCTTTTTAAGAGTAAACTGTCAGCTCAGTTTTTCCACCCTCAGAGAGATCTTCTCAAGCACTCTCTCAAAAGTAACATAACCATCCTATTGTTTTTCATCATAATTATTTCTATCTGATATAATAATGTTATTATGCATTATATATTATTTAACATATTTTAAATATTATTACATATATAAGCATAATATATTTATTATATAATTTTTTTTAATTTTTAATGTTCATGGGAGTATAGTTCATTTACAATGTTGGGTTAGTTTCAGGTGTACAGCAAAGTGAATAAGTTATACATATACATATACCCACTCTTTTTTTAGATTCTTTTCCCATATAGGCCATTACAGAGTATTGAGTAGAATTCCCTGTGCTATACAGTAGATCCTTAGTAGTTACCTATTTTATATATAGTAGTGTGTATATGTCAATCCCAATCTCCCAATATATTTATTATATAAATATATTAATACTGTTCAGTTAGCTACTAGTTTATTTATCTGCCCACCCCAATTCTATAAGAGTAGGATTTTGAAATTTGGTTCTGCTATATTCTCAGTGCTTAGAAAGGTCCCTAGCAAACATAGTAGGCACTCAATATATATTTGTTGAAGAACTCCCTGGGTGAATGATGCTCTCAGAAATAGTGAAGTTCCCACCACTGGAGGTATTTAAGCATGGTTTGTACAACCACTTAACAGGGTGATAGAAAGGCCATGGGCAGGGCTTCCCTGGTGGTGCAGTCGTTGAGAGTCCGCCTGCCAATTCAGGGAACACGGGTCCGTGCCCCGGTCCGGGAAGATCCCACTATGCCGCGGAGCGGCTGGGTCCGTGAGCCATGGCCGCTGAGCCTGCACGTCTGGAGCCTGTGCTCCGCAACGGGAGAGGCCACAACAGTGAGAGGCCCGCGTACCGCAAAAAAAAAAAAAAAAAAAAAAAAAAATCCATGGGCATATGCTCAGTCACAAGAATAAAAGACCATTTTGGTCCTTTCTAGGACTATGAGCTTATGATTCCGTGGCCACCATGCCCTTTCTGCTATGCAAATGGAAAAAGCAAAGGAGTATTCCTCAGTTATTTTCCACCGAATGACAGTATGCACACCCCTGTTCCTGCTGCAATATCATCTCAGCATTAAAATGTTGAAGCTAATCAGACATTTAATTTCAAAGTGGAAGGTCATTATCTTGTCACAAAATTTTATTCCAATTACTTTTTTTTTCCTATTATACGAAATGAATTAAAAGTAGCACAAAACATTGGGAGATCAAACAGTCAATCAGAAGCTCATTAAATATCATTGAAATTGGTGCAATAAAAAGCATTTCCCATGGCTGACTTATTATTTAAAAGCTATATTCTGGATGGCTTCAAGGAATTGACATTCTGCCAATCAAAAAATCACTCTGTCCATAAATAGCCACTTGGCTTTTAAAAAGTTCACTATCTTTTTTTTTTTTTTTTTTGAAATAAGAGTAAATACCTAAAAAGATTTAAAGCATGGGTGTAATTATGATCCTGTCAGCCCCTATGAGACCCTAAAGAGAAGATATCATCTGATAATTTGGAGTATAATTTACAGCAAGATGCTTACAAAGTGCTGCCAATGATTTTATAAACACTTCAATACATTACATTTATGTACAATACTCATCTAAGTACAACCCCAGCTAGGGTATAGTGGTCAGTTACAATTTTAAAATTGAGTTCAATTCCACACTTGGAGTAAATGCCCATTTCATTTTCTAAAGAGTGAATATCAAGCACTTCATTTTGCTATGGACCCAGACATAGGTGACTGCTAGCGTGAGGATCTAAAAGCTGGTCATTTAAAAAATTCTAATATTTTTCCTCTAGGACCTCTTTTTATTTTTTTAGCCAAATCACTAATTTTACCATTCTGTTTTATAGAAACATCCATTTTTGACATACAGGATGGCCAGGTCCTTTTCATTGGTAAAATATAACAACAGAAGTACTGTTCCCAGTCTCTTAAGCTGCTTAAGTGGTGAGGATGATACACATTAAAAATACATAAGCAGAAGAGAAAGCTCCCAGGTATAGGAAATTACTTCTTCAGTAGAAGGACTGAAGAATTTCTCCCCTCTAACCCCTTCCCCCTCACCACACACACACACACTGCCACCACCCAATTTCTTTTCAAAAGCCAGGACTTATTGACAAATTATCTGGGAGTAAAGTGGAAGGGAAACATTTCAATGCAAAATTCAGAACTGCTTTATAGAAAGAAAAGTGTGGGGAGGTTTGTTATCATTTATTTCCTCCAGTATATCATTCAATTTCAGCTGTCTCACATCTCAGAAGAAGCTTCCCCATTTCTCACTCATGTGCCTAAGAAACATCTCCCTGGCATCTCATTCTCTCACCAGCATTTCATTATTTCTTAACTGTCCCTCTCATGCTTGTCTCCCTTTTTCTTAGTGATCCACGTGTCCTCATTTAGCAGTTTTCAGAAGCCAGGGAGAAACGTTGCAAATAATGTTAAATATGATTAATATCTTGAATTCCTTGAAATATGACATGCATGAGTTACAATGAAACCTCTTTTATTTCCCCATGAAATGTTTTTGCATAATGAGAAAGAAAATGTCCTCTATGCCCTAATCAGCCCTGACAGTTCCTGGACTCCCAAATACTTTTATTTATGGCATTATTTATTTCATCTCTAATAAATGGACGGGGGGGGGGAACCACAGCATGATCTGAGGAGGCTGCAGAGAGGGAGACTATCTAGGGTTGAGAAACACAGAAGCTGATCCTGCAAAGAGAAAGAAGGCTTCCAAAGGAAGGGAGATCTGGCAAATGAGAGGCCAAGGTCCTGAACCCTCAGAAGAAGAAAATAGGTCACCTTCCCAAGTCTAAAAGGAAAGCTCTGAAAAGGACCTAACTTCAGAGTGGAGAGATGACGGTCACACATCCAGGAGGAGATGTACCCAGAATTCTAACCTGGAGAGTGAAGATTTAAGGCTGAAAAGCAAACCAGGGAAGGGAGTATGCTGGTATTGGAGCTGACCTAGGGGAGGGATGATTTGCTCCCAAAAGTGCCTGGGAGAAGCCACGACAGTCCTCTAGATCTGAAGACATCTCAAGCTCATGGGATCCTCCTCCAAACCACAGAGGCTCTTCCCTCATTCAAACAACTACTGAAATTGTGTGTCCTACAGAAACCCTGGCCGTGTGACCTCAGGTGCAGTGAGGAGCTGCCTGGGCAACGCAGGGAGCAAGAGCTTTCGGCCCATCTTGGTGCTACAAGCACTTACAAATATATATATACCAAATGACATTGTTGAGAGTGTCTAATCATCGTCCCGAAAGGAGGTATCAGGTCATATTTTTTCCCCTCAATTGCACAGAGTCTACGTGCTACGAGAAGTGTGAATTTGAATATCTTGAGTACATCTATGCAACTCAGCCACACATTCTTGAGTGTCTGGGTAATTTCCTCCGAGAGCCTCGGTTTTCTCATCTGTGGAATGGGGACACCGATTCTGTTACGCCCTCTCAGGGGCCCTGTAGAGAACTAACTTAAATAACGTGAAAGCCCGATGCTTTGTGTGCTCTTAGGACTGCATAAGCTCGAAGGCCAGGAGCTGGGTATAGGCAGAAACTCCCAGGCGCGCAAACAACTGGCAGCGACCTCGGTAAAGATCTTCTGAAGATGTTCCTTTCAGAAGGCTGGGGGAGCAATTCCCCATCGGCAGAAGAACGGGTTGTAATATCTTCCCAAAGCGCACACGCACTCGAGCTACCGCCCCGCCCCTACTACTACCAGCCCCTCAGGGCAACCCCGAGAGTTCGGGGTCATGCAGGCTGCGCCAAGAGCTCTTTCCTAAAACTGAACCCCGCCCATAGCAGCAGGAGCCTCAAGTGCAAGTCTGGGGCTCCAAAGTCTCGTCCCGGCCGGAACCTCGCGCTGTTACCAGGGGGTCCTCCGGGTCCCGGCTCATTCCTTCCCTTCCCCCGTCGGAGGCGCACACCCGGCTGGGCGACCACGCGGGCGGCAGCTGTGGCGCCAGGCCCCGCCCCCGCCCCCATTATCATTAGCAGATATAACCCTAAACACTTGCTCTTTACCTCCTTTCTCCCTCCAGGCATTGGTGAGGCAGCCTGTCAATCAGCGCTCGGGCGGCAGCCCCCAGCGCAGGGGCTAGGCGATGCCAGCCTTCGCGACAGGCGGCAGTGGCGGCGGCGGCGGCGGCGACGGCGGCCACGGCACAGACAGCCACCCTTCCACGCGCGCGCACTCGGACAGAGCCAGCGGGCGGGCGGCAGAGGCACCCTCGGAGCCCGGAGCCGGGCGCGGAGGGGGCGTGCGACCCGAGACCTGCCCAGAGGCGCAGAATGGAGGAGGAGATGCAGCCGGCGGAAGAGGGGCCCAGCGTCCCCAAAATCTACAAGCAGCGCGGCCCCTACAGCGTCCTCAAGACATTCCCCAGCAAGAGACCGGCGCTGGCCAAGCGCTACGAGCGACCCACCCTGGTGGAGCTGCCGCACGTGCGGCCGCCCCCGCCGGCCTTCGCGCCGCAAGCCGCGGTCTCCATCAGCAGCAGCGAGCCGCCGCCGCCACCGCAGCAGTTCCAGGCGCAGAGCTCTTACCCACCCGGGCCCGGCCGGGCCGCCGCCGCCGCCTCGTCGTCGTCTCCGTCCTGCACGCCCGCCGCGTCCCAGGGCCACTTGAGGACCCCAGCGCCGCCGCCCGCGGCCCCCGCCGCGTCGTCGTCCTCATCTTTCGCCGCCGTCGTCAGGTACGGCTCGGGCCCGGCGGCAGCCGCCGCGGGCAGCAGCAGCGCGGGCGGCAACGGCGCCAGCCTGGAGCTCAGCGCAGGTACCAACTCTCGGGACCAACTTTCCGTCCCGCCACGGGCGGGGGGAGGGGTGGGACCCGGGAAGGAGAAACCGGGGACCGAGGACAGCCTCCCGCGCGCCGAGCCCGGCGGGAGGGTGGGTGGGAGGAGAGAGCGGGAGGCGCCCAGCGCCGGCTGAGGGAGCATCGGGGCGTCCGAGCGCACCCCCGAGGCCTCTACGCGCCGGCAGCAACTTCTGGAGGTTCACCGCCGCCGCGTCCGGGGCTTCCGATGGCGCGCGCGCCTCTTAACAGGTGGCTCCGCCGCTCGCGTCCCGCTCAGCACCAGAGGAGCGCGACAGGGGCGATCGGCTGGGCGGGGGCGGCGCGCGGGCGGGGTGTGGGGGCGGGACGCCGTGGGGTGACAGCGGCGGCGGCGCGCGGAGAAGTGGGCGCTACTCTGGCGGTTCTCGGGGACGCCCTCCCTTTCCCCTCCGCTACTTCACTTTCTCCTTCTGCTTCTTCCCTTTATCTGCCTCTCTCCTCCATTTGTTCTTCCTTCTCTTTTTCCCTTCTCATTTGCCCTCTGGCCCTCTTTTTCTCACTCACTCTGTCGCGGTCACGCGGCTGGCCCTAGGGCTGCTTTCCTGCTTTTTCCGGGCGAGCGCGCGCTGTCTCTGCCTCTCCCTGCCCCCCTTTCCCCGGCCACCCCAGAGTCCCCGCCGGTGTGTGCAGGACGCGGGGCTCCTCTGCAGCAGCCACGCGGGTGGAACTGGCGCTCGCCCCGGCGGCCGCGACTTCAGGGACGGAGACCTCCTGCCCCTCCCCCCAGCCCCGGGAACCCCGGGCGCTCTGGGCCCCGCAGGGTGGGCGCTGCTGCACCGCAGGGTCCCGGGCCCCGCAGAAATGACTGCCTTTCGGGGAGCACCCACCCCAGGGTACGCAACTCCTGAGAAAAGCCGGCCCTCCAGCCTGGCGGCGGGGAGGGCGACGGGCTGGTGGAGAGGTCACAGCCTGGGGCCTGCGCCCAAGTGTGCTCTCTGCTACCCGAGGACGCGCAGCCCCGTGTATCCCGCCGCTCAGAACGAAAAGTTCCTGCTCAGGCCTTTTTCGGCACTTTGGAGCCCCCCAAATCCTGCATATCAGTGAATCCACGGCTTCCTTTTTTCATAATGAAAATAGGAGCATTGTCTTGAAATGCGTTATAGATGCCTAAACTCATGTTCTGTTGTTTGTCAATATTTTGACACAAGAAGGATTGGTTTTGAGAAAGAAAATCTAATTACAGGTTATAGTGAAGACTTGCTCTGTCACATCCCTCGCTGGCTGGGAGATGTTGGCGAGGTTTTTATGTGGATGTCCTTATTGTTTGTGAGGTGTGGTTTTTTTCCTGTATTTTAATTCCGCTGTGCTTTTATGTTCATTGTGAGGCTATAGCCTACTTTTACTTTCCTCATTTTTCTTCCGTTTTCCCCCCTTCTTAGTGAGGTTTGTGTGCTTTCTGGGCTTGGGGTCTGGTTTTCTTATATACTACTTCTTGTTCACTCCTTGTTTATTTCCCGGCTCTGCTTTATCTTCCTTTATCTTTACATTGTTCAGAAATTTGGGTCCTTTTCCCACATTCTATATTTTGCTTACTCCTTTGCACAGCCTCAGTGCCACCATGTTCATTGGGGTTTTCCCCCTCTTTATCTGCCCAGTTCAGCCTTTAATCTCATCCTGCTTTCTCCTTTCAGTCTTTGCTGTCTTTCTTTCTGTCTTTTACTTTTTTTAAGACAGTATAAATCTGCCCCCTCTCATTTCCATTTTCATCCATAGCTTTAGCCTTGCTTTTCCCTGCTATTTTTCCTGTATTTCTTTTTTCTGCACCAGTCACTTGCTATCCTTTCCATGGTGCCTTCTACTCTGGCAGTTTCCCCACTCTTTTATCCATAAGGAGCTTTTGTTGTTGTTGTTTCCTTCTTACCTTGTTCTGAAGGTCCTCTTTCAGTGTTTCTTCTAACGTCCTGTTTAGTTTGTCTCTGTCCCCAGGTGGAAATGATATCACTGAATCTAAAGGAGTGGAAAGGGGCTTTTTGATGTCCCTCCAACTCCCTATGTTTCTTATTTCCTTTTATTTTCAGTGCTGCTGCTGCTTTTTTTTTTTTTTTTTTTTTTTGTTAAGAGAGGTCATAGAGAGGTAGGCTAGATAGCCCCAAGAACAGGATGCCATGTGCTTGTTGGAAAGATGGGAGTTGAATGGTAGGTTTCTGCCATGCAGTGAAGAAAATGGTCAGGGGCAAAAAAAAAAAAAAGACCATAGTACTAGACATCATGAATTGTGGTCATACTGTTAATCATTGGGGGACAAAGCCATCTCTTAACAGGCACAGTGATGTGAGTGGCCATCAGAGGGACAGTCACCTGAAGAGCTGATTGGCTCTTTGAGGAAATAGTGGTTCCACTTTGAACCAATAAGCATGTGTGTACAGACAGCCATCCTAGCACACTGGGTGGGATAAGGGTAGGGGTGGTGATTTGCTTGTTTCACCCTCACAACAGTGGCATTGCAGGGTCTCAGGCTACCTCGTAAACTGAAAATAGTCAAAATGTCCATGAGATGAAATGAGTCAAGGATGGAAGAGAGATAACTGAGTGTCCAGAGAAAATGCAGTGAAAAGATGAAAGGGTTGAAGTGAACTTTGTTTGCCATTAAGGACCATAAACCATTGAGAGGAGAAATACATGATTAAAATAGATTTTTCAACATTCTTATAAAATCTCCTGAAGAGTATAATTTTCCTTAAAAGCAGTAATGTGCCATGGTTCTAAAAGCATATTTTTCCTCTGTGGGAGGCTTAGAGTTAAAACCCACGTAGATCTTGATATGCAGCCTAAATTTGGCATCAGGAAATGGGAAATTGCATCTTTAAGCAGAGTACAATCAAAAATGAATTACAATAAATCCTATATAATTGCATAGGTCATTCTCTTTAATGAGATTTTATTAACCTGACTGTCAAGCTTTTGAGTCAGGCAGATATTTTATCTTCTTCAACTGATAAAAGTGTCAGCTATAAACCACCATATAAATATTCATAAATCTACACATCTGTGGCAGCCTATCAGCATCATTCTTTTGGACATTAAAAGCATTCTAATTACTTTCTGTCTAGCAGAGCTGAAATGCTGCCTGTTATAGTATGTGCTTGGCAGGCATGATTGCTTTTGTTTGCCATCACAAATAGCAGCATCCTATTTTATATACCGATGGTCCAGAAAATATTCAGGGATTGACTGAGCAGGATGAATATTAGGAAGCACCATCTGGTTTTGATAGCACCGAGTATATTAACTCATCTGTTAATTTTTGACACATCATTGATTTATTTATTTAGAAAAATTGCATCCTGTTTTGCTGTGTTGATATTTGCCATTAGGAAAAACAAAATTGGATGGCATTTTTTTGAAAGACATACAGTAGTTCATTGATTTAAGACAGGGGTGATGCTTCCAAAGATTTTTTCATTTTCTAACTTCTATTTTCTATGCCACAAAGTCCTCTCATAAAAAGAAGTTATATTAATGTTTTAAGGAAATTATCTATTCTGAACTAGTTGCAAATCCTTTGATAGATGTAATATATGGCTACATGGTAGTATAGGTCACAAAAATTTTTTTTCTGCTTCTGCATTTTTAATATTAATATATTTCATCTTTTGTGGGCTAAAATCAAAAGATTACGACTAATCTTGACTACTGTGATCTCCTTCATAGAAACAGAATACTCTTGGGGATCTGCTGTGATGGGCAAATTCCATTCAAGGCTTTACTTACAAAGAAGGATGTTAAAGTAGGGAGCCTGTGTTTCATTGCTGAGTTCCCATCCCTGTTCTTCACTTATCAGATTTAGGATGGATTAAACCACTTAAATTCTGAAGAATTTCTAGAAATGACTTTTTTAATTGCAAAAATAACATGGGTTCGGATTCTGGAATCAGACTAGGCACAATTTGCAACATGATATTAGATCCTGACAGATTGCACAATAAAGCAAAATAAATTAGAGAGATGTGGTCATTTTAGAGTGTGCTGTGATTGTGATTTATTAACATTTTATGGTGTTTAATTTTAAAGAAGTTAGAGATAAACTAGGTTGTTTTAAAGCCTCTCTATAAACTGTTGACTTTGTACTTCCTTGCCATCCCTTGACTGGAACATTCTGTGCCTAGGTGGGGGGAAAAGAGTTTAAAAATTTCAAAATACATGTTCACACTTTGCTCAGTTAAGAATCGTGGATCAGTGACCATTCAATCGTCTTCATATGAAAACAGAACTTTTCTCCATTTCTTAGCAATAATGGGCATCGCACAGTACTTGTGTTCTAATTATATTCTGTATGGAAAGCTGAAGCATTGCTGGCTGCAATATGTGTTAAGTGTAAAAATTTGCCATTTTCCACCAAGTATAATAGTAATATTTTTCATCATACTTTTCAGTGTATTGACATAAAATACTATTCAAATATAAGGTAGTGAAAAGAAGAGAATTCAGCTTTAGGGCTACAGTTGGCATTTTTACATATATCAGGTCTGAGAACAAATTCAGAATGAAGCATTTGAAAAAACTGCAGGCAAGAACAGTTTTATGATTGTACCTATTCTCTGATATTCTGAGTACTTTAATACATTATCTTCATAATGTAGTATATTACATAATGATTTTTTTTCTCAGCGTATTACGAGTTTATCCTTCAGTTAAGAAAACAAATCATGCTTGTCTCTACATCACATTTTTTTTCCCCTTAAAAATCTATACCCTAACGTGGTTTATCAATATGATTAAAACAACGGAGCTCCTTAGGACATTGGACAAATACATTCGAGCAGTTCTTTCTAGGCAATTCTGTTTTAGCCTTTCCTTTCATATTTTGTTCCTTTCATCAAGGTTATGTTATAGGTGTATAGGCTGTAAATCAATTGGGACTCTTCTGATTAAAATGCAAACAGTAAATACAACTTCAGATCTAGAATGGGATTATAGGATTAAATGAATGAAAACTGCTAGTGTGCTAGAATTGAGAATCCCCAGTCAATATCGTCCTTTGATTTTACTAATAAAAGAACAAAAAGCCAGGAGTAAAGAAATGAGAATGCAGCATCTTAAACCTCCCCAGTTGTATGGTTCAACTGTTTACTTTCTTGTTTATTCGGTTTTGGTCATTGTAAGATATAATGCCCAACTATTTGAAGTCTTTCTCCATTAAATTTTGGTTCCAATCATGAGCTCAGTTATTCCTTTCCACCTGGCTGGGGGCAGAGTCATCATCACTTCCGGTGTTCGGTATGCGAAATGTCCTTCCCATATCCACATCCCTTTTTCTCCAAGGCTGCAAGCCGACTTTATCTTGGCTGCTACTTCAGCCAAGTTCCCAGCCCATCAATCAGCTCTAGCCTAAAACTATACCCGGCATCTAGTTCTTTCTTTAGTACTCAAAATAATCGTGTAAAAAATAGGCCTGTGCCTTATATTTGTGGGATTCAGGGTAAGGGTACAAATGCTGTAAACTAAGATACTCTATTTATTTATAAGAGTCCCCACATGTATTCAGTAAATATTTCTTGAGATTCTGTGCTGGCCCTCAAACCCCAGTTCACTCATGGAATATACAGTCTATAATCTCTCCTGAACTGAAAAGAACTGGCCTCTGTGTTCTGACTTGTCATTTTTCCTGAGAGATTTAGGAATGGGAGCATTTTATAGATTTGGGAGATATGAGAGGTGCTTCCTATATGCCCTGGGCTTTATGTATAATCTTATTAAATAAGTGAAATAGGAGACTTGTACCCCCTTCCCCTGATATCTTAGTTACTTCAGGAAGAACAGTAAGAAAAAACAAAGTAGAGGATGAAGTACCACCTGGAGCTTTCTGAAGGTTGGTTTCGCTGGTCATCATCCTGGGTTTTCTAGAGAAATCAATTTCTTAATCACAACTATTTTAGTTTGTTGTCCCCATAGAAGCCCTCAAGCATCTCACCACCTTTCACTTTTCAAGGTTTTTTTTTTCCCTCAGAAAAAAATACAACTAAACATTTCCAGAGACAGCAAGTGACTAGTTACATTTCTATCATAAACAACGGATATTGGCATCTAGAATCTACAATATTTTGTTTGTTGCCATTATTCCGGGTAGGGTGGGAGAGGAAATGAGAGGTACCATGACAGCTCTATATAAGCCCTAAAAAAGTTATCTCTCTCTCTCTGTGGGTATTTATTGATCTAAATAGCGCGTTCTGGGTGGTGGTCCAGAAAGAAGACAATGTTCTTGTGACGTTTACATTTAGGGTGACTTTTCAAGCCCCTTAGACTGACAACCTTAAATCACGTTTTCACGACATTGGGTTTTTTCTTCCTTTCTTTTTGAAGTGAACTGATTGTGTTCTGTTTGCTTTTTGCTTTCCACTGATTGACAGTTCATATGCTTTAGAATACATTTGTGGAAACTAACTGGCACTCTCGGCACATACCATTTAAGAGATTTGGTGGGAGAAGCCCTGAGAAGAGGCACTATTGCTTTTCAGATGATGCTGCTATAGATCAAGCTAAACATTGGCCTTGACAAGAAATCTAAGTTAGCAGATAAAGTAAAAGAATGGTGAACACAGATGTTGGATGACACAGTCTTGCTTCGGGGCTCCTCATCATTTGCCTTGTAGGCCCACTCTTTGTTTTACGTTAGACGTTTAGTGAGCTCTTCAGAAAGACTTATCATTCTTCTCCATTTTGCATCTGGGAGCAACGTACTCTCAGCAGGGATTGTATCAGCTGATTAATAGCAAGGGCATGAGGGCACGCCAGAAATAGACGTAACGATTGCTGTAAGCCCTCCTGTCAATGACGAGTTGAGTCTGCAGGCCTGGCTCGATCCATTAGAGTAAGGATATTAATGAAGCCAAAGGTGTTAGTTCAGACCTGTGCAGGCTGGTTAATGCCACGGAGAGGGAGTCTCTATCCGGTGCCCCAGTCTCGCAGTCCAGCCATTTCCCAGAGTCAAGTTAGGGGTAGCTCATCAGGCACCCCACCAGCCACAGAGCAGCCAGAAGCTATGCATCCTGTTAGAAGCGGATTCACCATGTCACCTGTGTGTGTGGCAGAGAGTAGAAGTCCATGTTTTTGACATTTTTTAATGTTAAACTCAAGATCGAGGACCTTACTTGTCCCTTGTCTTGGCTTTCAGTCACTGATGTGTCTTCTCTTGTATTTCAGAGAGTCGTATGATCTTGGACGCCTTTGCTCAACAATGCAGCCGAGTCCTTAGCCTCTTAAATTGTGGAGGAAAGCTTCTGGACTCCAGCCATTCTCAATCCATGATTTCTTGCGTAAAGCAGGAAGGCTCAAGTTACACTGAAAGACAGGAGCAGTGCCCTGCTGGCAAAGGGGTCCACAGTCAGACCTCAGACAGTGCAGACATAGAGATGCAATATATGCAAAGGAAACAACAGACTTCTGCCTTCTTGAGGGTTTTCACTGACTCCCTACAAAATTACCTGCTCTCCGGGAGCTTTCCAACTGCAAACACCTCCTCGGTCAGTGAGTATGGCCACCTGGCGGATGTGGATCCTCTAGCAACGTCCCCCGTGCACACACTAGGTGGCTGGACCTCCCCAGCGACATCCGAATCCCACGGTCACCCATCCTCTTCTACGCTGCCTGAGGAAGAAGAGGAGGAAGCCGAGGGCTACTGTCCTCGATGCCAAGAGCTGGAGCAGGAGGTGATTTCACTGCAACAAGAAAATGAAGAGCTCAGAAGAAAGTTAGAGAGCATCCCAGGTACCCTGCCCTGTTACTTGCAAGCCACCCGCAACTCATTCGTTTCCATTGTCCCATCTGCATGTATGTATGCATGTGTGCGTGTATGTTTGGCTTTTTGTTGTTGTTTGGGCCGGCGATGTAGAAAAGTTAGAAAAACAGGCATGCACAGCTTTAGCCTACCAGTGCCAAACAGAAATTTCAAGATGAGCCACTAGCCTTGTCCTGTGTTTAAGCCGCAGTCTTCTGGGGTGTAGGCCTGAAAACTATGGTCCGATGAAACGATGTCTCCACTGATACAGAAGTGATTCCTAGATGTAGTGCGATGAAATTGAAATAGACCAGTTGCTGTGAGCTTGAATTTTCTTCAAAAAGTGACCCTGTTCCTTTAAAATGGCTTTTGTGGGCTTCCCTGTTGGCGCAGTGGTTGCGAGTCCGCCTGCCTATGCAGGGGACGTGGGTTCGTGCCCCAGTCCGGGAAGATCCCACATGCCACGGAGCGGCTGGGCCCGTGCGCCATGGCTGCTGAGCCTGCGCGTCCGGAGCCTGTGCTCCGCAGCGGGAGAGGCCACAACAGTGAGAGGCCCACGTACCACAAAAATAAATAAATAAATAAAATGGCTTTTGTATTTTTAAAGACTTTGATATATGTGTTTTATTAGTCCATGATAGAAGTTAAAATGAAATGAATCTACAGAGGCAGGGCTCAGGGAACGAATGGTCTCTTCTATTCCACTAATTTCTCCCCTTTCTTGTTAAGTTTCAACAGGCCTGGTCTCTTTTTAGCATGCAAACTCCCCCTTAAAGTTAATATGCAACTGTAAACTAAAAGGAATAGCTCAAAGACAGGCCAGTTATTAAGCTGGTCACAAACTAGTTGTGCTCCTGGCTAAACATGAGGCATTTTACCGCCTCGCAGAGACACTAGATCTGCAGAGTAGTAAAGTCATCTTTATGGCAAGATCTTCTCTGGGTTGCAAAGCCATTTTTTTCCCTATTTGGAAAGCTCCTGATTTTGCCTGTATCTTTGGGGTCATTCCTGCATGTCCGTGGCTTATAAAAGACATTAAGACCTTTTTAATCATGCAGCCCATTGATAAAAATTTTTGAGCGTGTTATCTACCAATGTACACATTCATTGGTTATTTACATACATATACTTGCATACTAATATGTTCAAAATAAAGCATACCTAACATATTTAAAATTTTTAAGGCTGATCCATAAATAGAAATAGAAATTATGTTCTTTTCCTAACTCAGTGTCTTCGCACCACCCAATTTGGTAGCTGATGTAAAAAGAAGGAAGTGTTGAAGAAAGTTACCCATTTGCTTATTAGAATTGCCAAATCAGAAATTTGTTTTCCTTCTGTCCTTTCATTTAAGAGAAATGCCCACATAGAGCTGAGGTTTGGCTCAGAATGTTTTGGAATTAGATTGAGTGCAGTTGTGGGAGAGAAGCAAAAGGTGAAGTAAATCCATTCTCTGTTGTTACACTTGAGCCCTGGGGTTAGGTGCAGAGTCTTGGCGTTTTCCCTGCCAGGCAGGATCTGACTGCAGCAGAGAGACTGGCAGGACCCAGAAGAATGCAGTGGAACCAGAGCACTACTGGTTTCTCCAAGTCAAAGAGATATGGGTGCAGCTAACACACTGGGATTTTACAACTTTCACAGTTTCATAAATTATGTTAACTATTGGTTTTACCCCCAAAAGGGTATGTTGCATCTCACTCCCCACTCCTCCTCTTTCATTAGGGGAGAACATAGTGTCCTGGAGATCAGCCAACTGCAGATCCTTACATCAGCCACTCAGAACTGTGGGGAAGAGTTTCAGAGTGCAAGGACAGGTGACACAAACATCCAGAGTATTATTGCCTAATT
>RJWK010019243.1:18720-32779 GCA_004363435.1 Platanista minor | reverse complement strand
TTTTTGCGGTACGCGGGCCTCTCACTGTTGTGGCCTCTCCCGTTGCGGAGCACAGGCTCCAGACGCGCAGGCTCAGTGGCCATGGCTCACGGGCCCAGCCGCTCTGCGGCATGTGGGATCTTCCCGGACCGGGGCACGAACCCGTGTCCCCTGCATCGGCAGGTGGACTCTCAACCACTGCACCACCAGGGAAGCCCACAAGAATATATCTTGAAGACAACTCTACAGAGAACATGAAGGCAACTTATCTCAGTGCAGTGATTTGGACTGATAACTGCATTTTGGTGCACAGCCTACTGATGCATAGCAATGTATATATAACTCTAATTGGAAGATAATGAGCTGGAAAGATACAAATTGTTTTTACAGAGTATTTCTACATGACACAGAGGCATACAGTAATATATGTCAATAATAATAATAAATTTTACATCAATTAATATTTTATTACAAGCAACATTGTTTACTTTTATCATTTCAGGTGGCCATATATCTAATGCCAAATACTTAAATATGAATGGAAGAATCTGTATCATTTATTACTCCTCTAATGGATTTTTTATAAGATTTATAAAACATTTTACTCATGATTACCTGCAGCAATCAAGTAAGCAGAGTGACTCCACAAAGAAGTCTGAGTCAATATATGCTTACTAATTTTGTTTTCAACTAGAACAGAAGTCAGCAAACTTCTTCCATAAGGGACCAGATAGTAAACATTTTAGGTTTTGCTGGCCAAGAGGCAAAATTGAGCATAT
Source organism: Platanista minor (assembly GCA_004363435.1). Classification (NCBI taxonomy): domain Eukaryota; kingdom Metazoa; phylum Chordata; class Mammalia; order Artiodactyla; family Platanistidae; genus Platanista; species Platanista minor. The sequence continues at coordinate 32,021 of RJWK010019243.1, read as the reverse complement.
GAAGGCACTTATGTAACAAGAGAAAAAATACATTTTTGCTAAGTTTTATAGATTAAGTTTAAAATATAATAATAATCTAGTACAATTATAGAATTATTTTAATAAAATTTCATTTAATTGGTTAATGCTGATCTGTTAATGCTGATCTGAAACGAAATTTTAAAGATTTCATCTTTGAAAATGGCTTTTCACATATGGAGGTAGCATATGATTTTAAATGCACATATTTATGCCTTAGAAGGCATTTATAGAATTCTATCGGCTCTTTCTCTTGATATTTGTCTTTCATTATGTCATTGCATTGCCAAGTGATCATTCCCAATTGAAAGATTAGGTGGAAGCTTCTTAACTGGAAAGTTTTTTTTTTTTTTTCCCAAAAGTTAATTGGAAAGTTTTGAAATGGGTTTTGAAGTAAAGAAGTTTTCTCTGTACTTTCACTAAGATATGAAAAATGTTGTTGGAGCTGCAGTTTGATCTTTGAAAATAAACCTGTTCCAAATATTTATGAGAATAGAAATCTTCTTGTTTTAACGTTTTAACAATACAGGAAATGAACAGAGCAACTAGATATTACAAATGATTCATATAACATTAGTTAACCAAATGACTTATAGTAAAAGTTTCACACATAAACACTACTTCATCTTATAATTGTACATTGAATTCATTAAGAAATATTATCAAGTCTGCAGCAAAAGCTAATTTCCAAGGCTGTTCAGTGGTCGTTAATATAGGCCAAGGGCAACTCTCATTTAGAAAAATATTCCAATCTCGTCCTTAGGCTGAAAAATTGCAATAAAACATTATGAATGCTAATCCATCAAACTGCTATGTGGTAAGACAAGTCAGGATATTCAGCTTCTATTTCTAACCAAAAAAATCTCGGAAATACCCACCAGAGTGAATGAAGTTCACCAATGACACTGATGGTTTAATAACACACGATAGAGTCAAATATTTTGTAGAAAGTACTTTCTGATGAATAAGAAAATTAATAGATATAGACTTAAACACCTTATATTTTCATACACTTTGTAAACTTATCCAAATATGCCTTCTAATGCTCCCACACCTATTTTTACCAACATTAGTTGAAATACATCTTAGCAGATTCTACTTCAGGTTGTACTGAATTAGTGTTTTCTCAACTTCTTTAAAAATGTTTTCACTTATAGTTGTTCCAAGTAGACTATTCTTAGAGAATAATTATTTAGTCACTTCAAATTCTGCATTGATTCCTCAAATGAATAACTGAGCATTATTAGAAACATCCACTGATTCATACAAAAACACTGGAAACAATTTACCTTGTTCTTTAGGTGATTATTGATGCTGCTCTCAACTCTTCAAGCAACCGTTCTTGTAGAAAAGATGATCGTTTATCATGTAAATGTGAAATAACCATACATTGTCCTCTGACAGTACAAAAAATAGGTGGCAAGCTATGTTTGAACCATTGGCGGTAGTTTGCTGACATTTGTACTAGGTAATAATGATTCTGAGAGGTGTACAGTTCTTGACATGGAGTAGACCCTCAGTTAATGACTATTATTAAAAGTGTGTGCGTAAACTAACACCATTGTAAAGCAATTATACTCCAATAAAGATGTAAAAAAAAAAAAGTGTGTGTGTGTGTGTATATATATATACATACATACGTACATGTATAAATGTATGTGTTAGTATATGTTAATTTTGGTTTTTGTGTATTTTGTGTTTTGTTTTTTGTATTTGAGTTCCAGTAAACATAGATACAGATGGAAATATAAACTGCAAAACCTCTCTTTTTGGGTCCGGATTATGTGCTAGAGATAGCTCAGACTAGCTAATGAGAGTCAATTGTTAAAATTACTGAAATTTTGAGCCCCAAATTAAATTACATACACTTACAATTAAATGAACTTTACTTGGAAAGGTAATAGTTATTCAAATTTTATCTCTACATAATTATCTTACTACATTTTACTGTTGTCTATGTTCTTGAGGTTATGTCTATGGTATCTTTATGGTGGAAATAATATACGAAGGTGTGCAACTGTGAATTTCTTCCCAAATCTGTATTCAGTGACTACACAGAGTACATGTTAAAATTGGCTATGATGGGTATTTACACATAGTGATAGGCAAATGCTACAAATCAGGATTTGATTTACAGTTGTGTTGACTCTCTAGATGTAAGAAATTAATGGAGGAAAGGCTAATACAGATTAGATGTAAAGTGTGTTGGGTCTGTAGTCATTACATTATGGACAACACACACATATACAAATCACATTTGAAAACTATTATCCAAATCAATAGAGAAGTTGATCAAGTCATAGTGAAGTTCTGATGTACATCCTTTTTTCATTTCCTCTTACTAATGTGCTTGAAAATATGGGAGGGCTGTTTGGAGACCATTCCCAGTCCACTGTTGGTCCCTGAGGCTGCCTGTTTGGACCGTGCCAGGCTGGTCAGCTTGGTCACCGGGCGTTTGGGGTGTCTATTAAAGGAGAGACTCCGGAGGGAAAAGGGGGAAACCGCAGAGGAAGAGCCTCCCTGAAGCTGACCCCTCGTATTTGTCACTGTCTTAATAGCGCAGAGCCCAGCGCGCAGAGAGCCCTCTGTAAATATCAGCTTAGCAGAAAGTGACAACCAAGCACTGATCCCTCAGAGAGTGAGAGGGGCGCGGGGCAAGGTTGCTGAGGGGCATGGGGCTCCCTGAAGCGCAGTTCTGAGGCCCTTGGAGGGAAATGGAGCCCTCTCCTCTCCCCAGGGAAAGGCTGTTGTTATCTCTGTCACTCCCTACCTTGAGACAATGTCCAGCCAGGGTCCGAATCCCCCTTTTGACCCTGGGGGGGGGGGTGGTCCCTGGAAGGCCTGATGGGCTCCGGAGCGGCTGGGCAGGGGTCCTACAGGCCCCTGGCTCGCCCACCCGCCCCCTCCCTCTGCCCAGGCCATGTGCTGCTCGAGGCTCCTAACACAAGAGTCGAGGTGAAACACACCACGTGGAGAATGATCACCTCCTTCAATTTGCGTCTTGGGCGCCCTGTTTACATCCCTGGAGCCTGGCCCTCCGCGGGGAGCTCAGTCCTTTCTCGGCTGCTGGGCACCCCTGAAGCTGGGAACGCCTTACCACGCGAGGAAACCACAGCCCCTCCCGGGCCAAAGCGGCCCGGCCCGGGGCACAGCTCAGCCGAAGCGCGGGGCGGGGCGGGGGCTCAGAGGAGGCGATCAGAGGGTTTCGGACGCTGAGCAGAACTGGCACCTTTCTGGACCTTGAATGCGGGACCCGGGCGTGCTCCCCAAGCCGCAATCGCTTCGGGGCTCTCCAAACCTCCCTTTTCGGGCATCCAACGGGAACATAAATAAACCAGAAATACCTCTGCTCCGTCCTCAGGAAGGGGTCGAGCGGCCCACAGGGGGATCGCAGCTCCACCAGTCTGCAAGGCATCCGTCAGGGTCTACTTTGTCTCGCAGCCCAGCAGCCACCTGAGGCTGCGCTGGGCTTCCTCCAGCTGAAGACTCTGAACACTGAGAGGCCTGAGAGCAAGACGTGGGGTGTGCTGGAGGGGTGTGGGCTGTGAGGCCTGCAGCAGCCCTGTATGGTGGCTTCCCCCTTCTCGGCCCCCACTTTATTCCCCCTCTTCACTCTGGCTCCCAAACCCTTCCCTGAACTTTCTCGGCAGAGCAGGCCACCTCTCCCACCTAGTCTTTCTGTTTCCCAGCATCCTTTTGATGTTTTTCCTTTAAAAGAATCTCTTCAAATTTCAGAGTCCACTACTTATCCTGTGGTGCCATGAAAATGAGGTGACATATTCACCATTAAATTAGTCCCAAACGTCTGTAATGTTAATATTTAGACTCAAGCAGGTTCTAGTGGATAAAAGAGTGAAAAGTAGGACAACCTCTCTGGTTAATAATTGTCAGGATATGTAAAGAACTTAAGAAATAGTCTTGGACTTGAACCATCCTTTTTAAAGATCTTTTTAAAAATGTTATATGAAATCATGATGGAATACAAAGATATTCTTCAGGGGGCTTCCCTGGTGGCGCAGTGGTTGAGAGTCCGCCTGCCAATGCAGGGGACACGGGTTCGTGCCCCGGTCCGGGAGGATCCCACATGCCGCGGAGTGGCTGGGCCCGTGAGCCATGGCCGCTGAGCCTGCGCGTCCAGAGCCTGTGCTCCGCAACGGGAGAGGCCACAGCGGTGAGAGGCCCGCGTACTGCAAAAAAAAAAAAAAAAAGATATTCATCACAATATTATTTATAAAAGAAAAAGATGAAAACTTGCAACAATAAACTGGTTAAATAAGTTATAATATGTCTATGTCTATTTTATGGGACATAACTTGTCAGTAAAAGGGTTGACTAATTATGCTGTCAAAGAAAAGGGCAAGAGATAAAACTGCATAAACTCTGCATGTGAAAATAATCGTTAAAAAATTTTAAAAACAAGCTTATAAGTGGTTAATTTACATGTGGCAAGAGTATCACAGTTTAAAAACTGAAACTTAGTAGAGAAGCTGTCAATACATGAATAGAGACTTCTCAAAAAAAATTTCAACATCCGTAAGAAAAACCACTCACTCCCTTGTTAAAAAAGTACTTGTTTGTACTGATCACACTGTTAATATTGAAAAGTCCTATAGTAATGCTAAGAGCACTAATAGCACTCAGAAACACTGTGTACATTGTTAAAAACCATTCTCGTGGGCAACTTGTAAATAAGTTTATTCACGAAATACCTGTTCAGTCTCCATTGTCTGCTGTGCTGAGAAGGATTCTCTATAGGGGTGGAGCAAGATAAGAGCTTTGCTATCAGACCCTTAAGGAAATGTTATATGCATTTAGGATTTTCACAGGTGGGCAGAGTTAACTTCCCTGCTCCATTGACTTGGGTCAATATGACTTCTTTTGACTAGTGGAAGGTGGGAAGACATGAGAGTACTGTACTTCAATTCACACTGAGGCTTTAAGAAGTGTGCTTTGCATTAAAAGATGATCAATATCACTAGTTGTTAGAGAAGTGCAAATCAAAACCACAGTGACATATCATCTCACACCTGTCAGAATGGCGATCAACCAAAAGTCTACAAAAAATAAATGCTGGAGAGGATGTGGAAAATGTAACTATTGGTGGGAATGTAAATTGGTGCAGCCACTATGGAAAACAGTATGGAGTTTCCTTAAAAAACTAAAATAGAACTACTACATATATGCACTCCTGGGCATATATCCAGAAAAGATGAGAACTCTAATTCAAAAAGATACATGCACCCCAATGTTCATAGCAGCACTATTTACGATAGCCAAGATATGGAAACACCCACCTGCCCATCAACAGATGATTGCTTTATGAAAGGAGCATTACTCATCTATTAAAAAGGAATGAAATATTACTATTTGCAGCAACAGGGATGCAACTAGAGATGATCATACTACATGAAGTAAGTCAGACAGAAAAAGACAAATATCACTTATATATGGAATCTAAAATATAATACAAGTGAATCTATATACAAATCAGAAACAGACTCACTGACATAGAAAACAACTTATGATTACCAAAGGGGAAGGGGAGGAAGGATAAATTAGGAATATGGGATTTACAGATACAAACCACTATACATAAAATAGATAAGCAATAAGGATTTACTGTATAACACAGGGAACTATATTCAATACCTTGTGATAACGTAATGGAAAATAATCTGAAAAATGTATATAAATATAACTGAATCACTTTGCCGTACACCTGAAACTGATACAATATTGTAAATCAACTGTACTTCAATTATAAAAGAAAAGAAGTGTGCTGTGCTCTGCTTGCCCTGTTGTGTTTGGGACATTCCCCATGAGAAGAAGCCTATATAGTTCTATTATCGTGGGTCTTTGAATGAGAAACAGACCTGACTGAATGGAGCAGACTTGAAACCCAAGCCCAGCGAAGTCCAGGGTACTGATAGATGGAACTGCAGTTGAAAAAGTAAATTCTTGTTGTCCTAAGATTTGAAGGCTGTTTGTTATGTATGTTATGCGTCGTTGTTACTACAGCAAAACCTGCCTAATGTGCATGCACAGGGAAGAATTGTCCCACCCAAATACCCTAAATACCCTCCATCTCCTGCTCTAAAAGCACTGGAAATAGTAAATGATGAAAAATGGATCTAATCTCTGAGGACATGGACGTGTGGGTTGAATATGCACATTCAACAAACAATCACATACATAATCATATAATTGCACATTGTCATAAGTGTTACCCAGGAAAAAATAGAAAGCATAGGGTGTGAAAACAAAGAGGAACAGGAGGAATTAATTTCAACTGGGAAGTCAGTGAAATCTTCTTCAAGTACTTCTTATTTAAACAAGAAGGAGTCACAGAAGACAGAAAAATAAGATTAACATTTCTGGCCAAAGGAACAGAGTGAGCAAAAGAGATAAAGGACTCTGGGACCCTTGAGGCATTGATGGGAGCCCTGGGAGCCAAGGTAGGGTTTAATAAGTTTTACGCTAAACATGATACAGCCCATGAACAAGTATTCCTTTAAACTAAAATTTATTTATGTAAACATATTAGTCTCATAACTAGAATAAATTCAGCCTTTGGTATAAACAAACTTGAAATTTTGAATGTCTTCATATGTGAGAATGACCCTGTAAACACTTACCAGTGTCTATATTACGGGAGACTTAAAATTCCATCAATCCAAATGCTATTCATATACTATCTAGAAATGGAAGAAAAGGAAACAATTTACTCATGAAATTCACTTTTAAATAAATGGCAATTATGAAATGCTATCCTAAGAATTATAATTTTTATATTTTAATTTTTGAAAATTTAATTGAAATTGTAATTTTAATTTTTGAAAATTATAATTTGAGGACTTGTATAATCACTTTACTGTAACAATGAAACTAAACAAGAGAAAAATTCCTCCTTTGGAAGAGCCAAAAATTGCTATGCTTCTGGGTCAACAGAAGAGCTTTGCTAAATACCAACAGCAAATATACTGTAATAACACTACCTAAAAATCAAGCAAAATGGAAACATTTACTCATAAGATTCTCATTTATATAATATACATTTATAAATCACTATCCAAAGAATTATAATCTATGAAATTTCCATTTGACCTGTTGTATAGTCACTTAAATAATGGCAGTAATGTCAAAATAGAAAAAGTTCAAAATTATTTTAGAAGACCAGAAAAATTTGCTGTATTTCTGGATTATTTTAGTATAGTTGTTGACAATAACAAAAATATTATAATTATACTATTTGTACGTAGAGTAAGATGAAGCAATTAATTTACACAATTCACCTTTAAATAACTTAAAGTTATAAAGCATTATATTAAAGACTTATGATTCTATCAAACTTTCATTTGAGTCAACATAAAATCACTTAACTAATAATAAAACTGAGAGGAAAAAAATCAAAATAACTTTAATAGAGAGAGAAGAAAGTATCTTACTGTGGTTCTGGATCTTCAGAAGTAAACATATTAGAAGGTAGAATCAACCCAGAAGCTGAAACACTTCTGTTTTCAGGTGGAATGGGGAGGAAGACTGAATTCAGCGCTTGGTGTAGAAACATATATTGCCAGTGGAGGATGCTGTGGGTCATGGAAGTCCCTTGAAGGAGGGGATTTCTGGAGAGGTTTGTTCTTGCTTTCTAGGAGAGGGGGTAGGCCAGCAATCCTCTTCTTAGAAATTTCCCCTTCCATCCCTTCTGTAACATATGGCTTCTGATGGGAGGATAAGGTGGAGGACCAGAATGTCCACTCATATTGGGAGGGTTAAATCAAAGGAAGGTCCTCAGTATCTGCCATAAAAGAGCATCAGGGCAAGCTCTTTCTTTTTCTTGTGGAGGAGCTGCTGTATCTGTTTCTGAGGTCGTAGGGATGGTATCATCCTACCAGTCATGAGACCATGGATCCCTGCCCCATTACAGCATCCTATACCTCTTTCTTCAAGATCTGTCATACAGAGACTTCCCTAGTGGTATTCTAAGGCCTATGCCAAATTTACATCAGGGACATAAAAATACTTTTCAAAATGTTCACATTAAATTCTAACTCAAATTTTTGTCTGAAGTTTCCATTTTTTCTTTTTTAAGCCATCAGAGTTACTCTCAACCATCAGTATTCCCTACCTGCTATCATGGGCTTTTCTCTCATGGGAAATAATCTGACATTGATAATTACCAGTGATTATTTCCAATTTTTCGGAAAGAATTTGACTTCTATTTTATATGTGTCCAGCTCTTCACATGCATGGCTGATCTATTGCTTTGGAAAAGACTCTCTCTTTTCACTCTAAAATGAATATTTCATGAAGATGCTTTTTTTTTTTTTTTTTTTTTCTTAATGAAGTTCAGGAAGGACATGAAATTTCTACTAGAGCTTTTGCTTTTCACTTTCTGACTGGTTTTCTGACTGCAGCAAAACTCTCAGTCTGAAGACTTTTAATATGGTCTTGAAGTGCATTGATTATCCTATCTTCTTCAGCTAATTTAGTGTACATTTGGTTTCATTTTTCTTCAAGAGTTTTTAAAGAAGTGTATTAGTTTCCTGTGGCTGCTGTAACAAATTAAAGCAAATCTAATGTCTTAAAAACAACATAAATTTATTATCTGGACCGCAGAAGTATGAAATTAGTTTCACAGGGCTAAAATCAATGTGTCAGCAGGGTGGTGTTTCCTCTAGAGGCCAGGGGAAAATTCATTTCTAATCTTTTACAGCTGCCTGCATTCCTTGGCTCATGACCACATCACTTCAACCTCTGCTTCTATTATATCATTTTCTTTTCTGACTCTGACCCTCCTGCCTCCCTCTTATAGGGACCCTTGTGATTACATTGGGCCCACCCAGATCATCCAGGATACTCTCCCCATCTTAAGATCCTTAACTTAATCAAATCTGTCAAGTCCCTGTTGCCATGTAAGGTTCTGGGGATTAGGACATGGATATCTGTGGGAGGGGCATTATTCAGCCTATCACAGAAAGTTTTACTCAGTCACATCAATCTGTTTCTTCCAAAATTCCACTAAGAAGTTTCCATTTTCTGATACATGTGTTTTATGGGAGTCCCAGTTCCCACAATCCATCCTGTCTTTTCGAAGAACAGGATCACTCAGCCTTAGCAAACTTCACCCAGAAATATGATCTTTTACTTTTGTAACTTGCTATATACATGTCACTTTAGAGTTTTGTAGCACTGCATTTTGTTTAATGTTCAGTTACTCTTCTTTTCCATCCTTCTACCTGTGAAAGCAGCTTTATGCTCTCCTTAAGATTGGAATTTTCATTCAAAGCATTTTTTAAAATGTTGTCTAAAGCCATGCTTCATTTTTTTCCTGATGTATAATGAAGGTGGTTTTAGTTACAGCTACTTGAAATTTTAAGTGTTGTGATGTATTATATTATTATATTATAATAATATAATAATATATATTATATTATATAATAATATAATAAGAATTATATTATTCTTCTATCAATCTTCTTCTAAGTCTCTCTTCTTGAGCTCAGGTCCTTATTAATGGCCTCCAACTTTTGTATTTCTATTAAAGTGTTCTCGATTCTGGCTTTCATTAAAGTGAATTTGATTCCTGCAAATTCCTCTTTATAACCATCTCAAAGATGTGTTCTCTTTACTTCAGAAGGGCAGCCACTCCAATGATCAGTTCTTTTTCTCCAATGGTGTAGAGTTCTAATTAGTACAGAATCCTACTATTACTAAAACTACTACCCTCTCCTACAGTAATCTGCAGGGATCTGGGGCTGGATTGAGGCCTCTTGTCATCACTGCCAGCACTGCGGAGCATCACAGCCATTAGCTGACTCTCCATGGCCTCAGAGACCACAGTTGAGCCCCATTATGTTGCCGGGCCAGACAACTCTGTGGACATTCTGCCTGGAACCACACCAGTGCTCAACAATTGGGGAAGATCTTAGCGTAGGTAGGAAAGAAGGGGCAAGAACAGAAACTTCCTAACATGGTAACATATACAGGGATCATATCACAGAAGCCTAGGGGATATAGACTAGGCCCCCAGAGGCCAGTGATGATGCTCTGGGGCTTTGGCCTCTCCAGCACTGCCCAGTGTCCCAAGCACCCTGGGAATCCATGTCTTGTCTCTCCTTTAAGCCACTCAGTGGCCCTGGTTGAGATACTCCATTGGTCGTGGAGCACTGATTGGGAGGATTTGCAGGTTGCCAACTGTCACATATATTTCATGTTCTCTTAAATAATCTTTTAATTCTGTGGCCCTCTTAAGATTACCGGGATTAGCAAATAAAAATACAGGGTATTCAGTTAAATTTGAATTTTATGAACAATGAATATATTTTAGTATAAATATGTTCCATACAATAGATATGACATACTCATAATAAAAAATATATATTTGCTGTTTATTTGCAACTTAAATTTAACTGGGCATCCTGTGTTTATCTGGCAACCTTTGTCCTGGAGGCATCATTCTGCTCAGTATGGTAACATAAAACTCACTGCTTTTAGTGCCTTTCTTGTTTTGTGTTTGACCATCCTTGAATGTATATTGAAGGAAGAATATGGAAAACCCAAGCAAGGGTTTCCACCAGTGGTGTGCTGGAGCCAGAGCCTACCAGCTGGTTAGAGCTGTCTGTATGCATCTTTTCCCCACCCTGTGTTCAGTAATGTCTCAGTCATAGCTTGAAATAGACCGTGATTGGCATTTACACCAAAGAAACAGACAAACACTAGGCATCAAAGTTGTGTCTACCTTCCAACTCCCCAGCCCCCCAGACAGTTGGTTGTTTTAACTCGCACACTACTGATTATGATCAGTCCCCTTTAACCATAAACTCTGTCATTCTTAGGATGTGTCAAAAGCACTCAAGTCAGTTTTTCCCTCCTTAGAGTAAAGGTGAATGAGAAATACCATTGCCACCAGAGGTCACCCTTAACCTCCCGAATCCAAAATCACCCAGGCTACAAAAGGAAACTCCTTTTGGAGCACAGAATCAGGAAAGACATTTTCTGTACCATAAGGTAGAGAACCTAAAATTCAATATACATTTTAACCAATCACTGTGGAGTTTCCATAGAATGTAAAATAGTTAAAACCAGTATTATGGACATTATTTAGCATCACTTTTCCATTGATTGTCAAGTACAGAAATTTATTTTATTTATTACAGTCTTCTCCCTTCAGCATAACCAAAATAAATTTTAAAAAATATTAAGATATGGAGGAAACTGTACTTCATTAAGGTCTAGCTTTACCTATGCATACCTTAGACATAGAGTGAAAGCGTAGAACCAAGGAGAAGGATTCAGTGGAAGTAAAACACCTTGATGCTCACTTGATCAATAAGAGGTCATGATTCATAGTATTTGACTTAAAACATAACTCTGCTTAAGATAAAGCTCTGTTCAGTCTATATTTTCTTGAATATTTATTAATAAAACTAAAAGTATTTACTGGGCATTGTCTATAAATTGTTTGAAATGAATAAAATATTACCATCTCTGGGCTGAGTCCCTTGAGGGAATTATATATATATTTCCAAACAGTATTTGGTTTAGTAGAGGTTTCAACAATGTACTGTGAGAATTCAGATACATACAAGTCACTGTAACATGTCTCTTTTCTCTTAAATTTGTTGGCTGATTTATGGCTGAGATGTCACCTTGGTGTGAACAAGAAGCATACATTCTATTGGGGGAAGCTATGAAAAAGTAAAGAAGTAAATAAATGATAAGATAATTCCAGATAGTCCCAAGCACTATGAAGAAACTAACACACTATAATGAAATAGAGGTGGACTGGAGTATGATAGGCAGGGTCAGATAAGGTCTCTCCTGGGAGGAAACAGTTGGGTGCTGAAAGAGGAGTTAATTCTCTGAACATCTGAAGGCAGAAGATTAGAAATTTAAAAAGCTCTATGGTGGAAACTCAGGGATTCTTACAGAGGTGAGAATTAATGGAGTTATTGAAATAAAGTACAAGATTTGTTGGTAGGCATGTCTGAAGGAATACCCTTGCGAATGTAATGGGTGGACCTAGTTAATTAGCCTCTCTACACAGTGAGCTGGATAGATGAGTTTGTCACTAGGTGCAGTTAATCTCCTGCAGACTCTGGGAGGAGAACACAAATGTGCCCCAGAGAGAAAAGGTAAAACACCCTTGCAGGAGAACAGCTCGCTCCAAAGGTGCTCACCATCAGAACTCACCTCAGAAGATGAACTCCTGTTCAAACTACCTGGGGAGATGTGAAACCATCATCCTGTGCCTAGAAACTCTAGAAGCTAGTCTAACGTGCTGAAATTGAATAACACAAAAGTTAAAAGAGGACTTTTCCAATATTTGAAGTGATGAAAGGTTTTTAAAATTTGAAATCATTGTGAGTGAAATTATATAGGTCTATAAAACTGGTAAGGGATTTTTAAAGGCATCTTAATGAACTTAAACTTAACAAGCATATGAAACTGATAAAGGATTTTTTAAGGCACCTTAAAGGATGAACTAAAACTTAACAATCATGTGCAAGTAGCTTTTAAAATTATTTTAAAAAATCTACAAAGAGGAATTGTTCACTAGATTTAAAAAGCTGAAGAGGAATTTTTTTTAAAAGAGGATGCAATATAATTCGCTTTTTGTTTAGACCAGTTTTCATGAATACTACCTCCTGAAAACAAAATTTGTCCCTGTGCTTCCTTGTTGTGTGCCAGGCAAGTCACTAATTTTGTCTCTCCAGGTCCTTAATGGCTCGAATGTGGGCTTGAGAGACAGAGTCTGCACTGAGTGGGTACCCCTGGAAGGCGGAGATCAGGGGCCATTGGAGGATCTGCGTATCTCTTCCCCTGGGGATGTTTGGGCATAACTTAACTGAATAACCCATTTGTTTCATTCATTCATCTATTCAGTTTTGGAATCAGATTGACACGGTCTCAAATTCTCTTTCCTTCACATATTTACATATGACCCTAGTTATATAAATTATTCAACTCTAACATTCACCCATAACAACAGTAAAATTAAGATACTACATACATTATTTAATGGTTACTGAGATTGAAAAAGAATGTAAGTCAAGTGTTTAACACAGTGCCGTGGACCCTTGCTCTCAGTAAATGATAGATTGCTGTTGTTTTTATTATTCATTTATTAATTCAAAAACTATTTATTAAGTACATTTGTTATTATGAAAACTGTTTTAGATTCTGAGGATCAGGACAACCAATAATGGAGTTTATTTGTCTAATATGTTATATACGTGTATGTAATATATTGTCTAATTTTTTTTTTTTTTTTTTTTTTTTTT
>RJWK010019242.1:0-32583 GCA_004363435.1 Platanista minor | reverse complement strand
TGTGAGTGGGCGAGGCCGCGCCGCAAGAGGGCAGGGCCCCGACGGGGCGGAAGGGCGGTGGGAGGGGCGGAGCCTCGGCGGGCGAAACTGCAAGTACATGGGCGGGGCCGTGTCGCGAGGGGCGGGACACTGGAGGGGCGGGTCCCGGAAAGGGGCTGTGCTGTGAGGTGGAGGGGCGCGGGGTTCCTCCTGGTCCCGGCCCCAAGGCCGCTGCCCTGACCCTGGGCTGGGGCCCCGCAGGCACTGGCAGGTCAGCAGCCGCCACCATCAGACCCGCACCCTGGACTACGGTTACCTGCTGGGGCTGCTGGAAGATATGCAGGCACACTGGGAGGAGGCGGCCTCGCTGCCCCAGGAGCAGGTGGGCTCGGCTGAAAATGCTGTAATCTTGGGGGTGTGCTGTGGAGCTGCTCGGGCTGGGGCAGGCAGGGACGGCCAGAGTCCTGCCCTGGTGGGGTGCACAGCCTGCGGTGCGGTAGGTGGTTAAAAACAAACGGACAAACTGCGGGACCTAGGAGAGAGTACGTGCTGTGCGGTCCCAGGATCACCCGGGTGTGCGATACCTTGATGGAGTACCTTGATGGAGTCCCGAGGGAGGGAGGCCGTGCCGCTACAGCCCCGCGAGCAACAGAGGGAGTGGGCCAGCTCGCAGGAGGCACAGCTGGTGGTGCAAAGGCCCTGAGGGCGTCTGTGCCTCCGGGGGATCTGCGGAGACAGGGGCTGGAGAGGTCATCACTGCAAGGCCAGTGGGGTTGTAGGTGGTGGTAGGGAGGGTGCTTCTCAGGGCAGAGCCTTATAGACTGGCTGGTTCTGCCGTGGAGCGGGCACTCAGGAGTCAGTTCTTAAGGGCCCTGTCCCCCAGGAGGAGGGACTGGCAGACAGCTTCACCGCCTTCTCTGAGTTTGGGCTTCAGTTGCTGCGCCAGCTCCGAGATTACTTCCCTGCCACCAACAGCACAGCCGTCTACCGCCTGGAGCTGCTGTTGAAGTGGGTGCAGCCGCTGGCACGAGGGGTGGGGGTGGGGGTAGGGGTAGGGGACTGGGTGGGGCACCCCCAGTCAGCGGGTGACCGGTTGCCCAGGTGTCTTGGCAAGCTGCAGCTCTTCCAGCCTTCCTTTGAGATCTGCCCCTTCGAGACGGAGCTAAACATGGACATTGCTGCTGCCCTGAAGGTGTGTCTGGGCTAACTGCTCCGGCCCTGCCCGTGCCCCTGCCCCCGCCTGGATCTGCTGCACCACACACACTTTGTTGTCCTTCCTCCCTGCCACCCACTGTGCTGCCTTGGCGGCTTCCCTTGCAGAGAGGGAACCGTGACTGGTTCGACAAGCTCCTGAACTCCCAGAGTCCTCGTGAGCAGGTGTGACTCGGGGGGCATGGGTCAGGGGGAGCAGGTGTGGCTCAGGGGAGGGGAGGGGGGGCAGCATGTGGGTGCAGGCCAGAAGGTCAGTGTGCTGGGCTTCCTTGCAGCCGGGGCCACAGCGCCTTGCAGGGCTGGTCAAGCTGGCTGACACTGTCTACGAGGACCTGCAGTCCTGCTATGGCATCTATGCCAGCCTCTTCCACAGGTGGGGCCAGCGCTCTCCCTGCTGCCCCTGCATCCAGCCCCTCAAGTGCTGCCGCTGGGCTGGGGAGCAGGGAGAGCAGATGTCTGAGGTGTGTCCTTTGCAGCATCATCAAGATCGACTTCTTCACCCTCACCTTTCGGCAGCTGGAGCGTCTGGTGAGGAGACGGCCTGGGGAGAGCCCCCTGGCTGGGAAGGGGCCTGGGTTTCTTGTTGGCAGTCTGACTCCATCCTCCTGGGCAGGTGGCTGAAGAGGCGTGGGTGCTGACGGAGGAGCTGAGCCCGAAGATGACCCTCGAGGTGGCCTCAGGGCTTTTTGAGCTCTACCTGACCCTGGCAGACATCCAGCGCTTCTGGAGCAGCATCCCAGGCCGGTGGGTGTCCTGCCCCCACCTGTCCTCCAGTCTCCTCTAGGAAGGCTCTGTGCAAGAGACTCTCCCCAGGGCCTCCTTAAGCTAGGAACTTGGGACATGTTGGTTCAAGGTGTCTGAGTTGGGGCGAGCTCTGACTGGCCTCCCGCTGCAGGGACAGCCGTTCCCTTGCCCTGGCTGGCATCCATGCCCCATTCCTGCCTGCTGTGAAGCTTTGGCTGCAGGTGCTGCGGGACCAAGCCAAGTGGAGGCTTCAGGGAGCCGTGGATGTGGACACGGTGAGTGAGCACCCAGGCCTGAGGGTGCTGGGGTCATCCAGAGCACCCTCACAACCAAGGCTTCCCCCTGCTTCCTAGCTGGAGCCCATGGATTCCTCCTCCAAGCACAGCAGCTCCGCAGCCACTGCAAGCCTCTGCTTCAGCCACATCCAGGAGCTGTGGGCCCGCCTGGCATGGCCAGACCCTGCCCAGGCCCAGGGGCTGGGCACTCAGCTCAGCCAGGTGGGGACTCCCGGGAGGAGATCGGGGTCTAGAGTGCCAACAGGGCCAGGGGACATGTCCCACAGCTCCTGAGCCCCCATCTTCCACCCCAGGACCTGTGTGAAGCCGCCCTCTTCTACACAGAGCTGCTGCGGAAGAAGGTGGACACTCAGCCTGGGGCAGCGGGCGAGGCAGTGAGCGAGCCAGTGAGCCCACAGGCGGGCGGGGAGGGGCCAGTTTGGGAGAGGAGGAGGCGTGGTGGGGCCACCACCTGACTGCCAACCCGCACATGTCTGGCACACCTCCCCAGCTCTGCGTGGTCCTCAACGATGTGGAGCTCCTGCGCAAGGCTGCTGGCCAGGCTCTGCGTGGCCTGGCTTGGCCGGAGGGGGCTCCAGGGCTCGAGGGTGTGCTCCCGCGCCCCCTGCTTAGCTGCATGCAGGCCCTGGATGAGGACCTGCAGCGGGAGGCTCGAACCGTGACGGCACACCTGACCTCCAAGGTGGGCAGGGATGGTGGGGCGGGAACTGGCTGCCCCCTCCCTGCACCCCAACTTGGTGCTGAACGCCATCCTCCTACAGATGGTGGGTGACATCAGGAAGTACGTGCAGCACATCAGCCTCTCGCCTGACTCCATCCAGAACGAGGAGGTGAGTGCCTGGCCAGGTGAGGGCTTGGCCATGGCAGGGAATGCGTGTGTGGGGTGGGGGCCCAGGCTCAGTACCAGCCTGAGGACCCTGCTTGCAGGCCATGGCCCCGCTCCTGAAGTACCTGGACGAGAAGCTGGCTCTGCTGAACGCGTCGCTGGTGAAGGAGAACCTGAGCAGGTATGGTCCCGGGCAGGTGGACCAGGACTGGCCCAGTGTCCAGTCACAGATGCCGAGTGTCCCTACAGGGTGCTGGAGGCCCTCTGGGAGCTGCTGCTACAGGCTGTTCTGCAGGCTCTGGGCGCAAACCGTGACGTGTCTGCCGACTTCTATGGGCGTTTCCATTTCACGCTGGAGGTAGGGCCATGTGGAAGAGCCCTTCCTGCTGCAGCTCCCAGTTCCTGGCTCCCCCCAACCTCAGGCCCAGGGCGACAAGGCTGCTGACCCTTCCCAGCTGCCCTGCTGCACCCTGCTGGGACGCCAGGCCTTCCCTGGACACCCCTCCTCTGGGAACCCACCAGGGCAGCATCCCCTTCCCCAGCCTACCTGTGACAGAAACACCTGGGCCACCTGTTAAGACAGCTATCTGGCCTCAGGCACCGACATTTTCCCAAGCTTCCTGGGGGCTTCTGACGCACCCCAGGTGTGAGTGGCTCTGCCCTGGGCTTCCGAGAGCCCGAGCCAGGTGCTGCTCAAGGCTCCATTTGTCTCCACTTTCGGTCCCCAGCACCTACCTCGCCCTTGATATTTCTCCCTTCTTGCCCCGCCGCAGGCCCTGGTCAATTTTTTCCACGCTGAGGGCCAGGGTTTGCCCCTGGAGAGCCTGAGGGACGGAAGCTACAAGGTGAAGTTTGGCCCTGGGGCCTCTGACAGAGGAAGGGGGAGGGGCGGACACCAGAGACCCAAGTTTGAGTTCATCTACGCCCCACACGTGAAATGGGGCTGTGAAGAGCTGCTGGCATCACCTGGGGCCTCCTCCTTCCTGCAGAGGCTGGAGGAGGAGCTGCGCCTGCACCAGTGCTCCACCCGGGAGTGCATCGAGCAGTACTACTTGGACAAGCTCAAGCAGGTAGTGTGGCCCAGGTGTGGGCACGAGGCCCCGCCTCCGGGAGTCCCCGGGCTCCGGCTCACAGGCCCCCTGGCTTTTCCACAGAGGTCTCTGGAGCACAACCGGTTTGGGCGCCTGAGCGTCCGCTGCCACTACGAGGCGGCCGAACAGCGGCTGGTGGTGGAGGTGCTGCACGCCGCCGACCTGCTCCCCCTGGACGCCAACGGTGCGGGGGAGGGGTGCGGCAGGGCGGGGCGAGGCGGAGCTGGAGGGGACGGCAGCGTGGTCCGCTCACAGCCGTGTCCCTAGGCTTGAGCGACCCCTTTGTGATCGTGGAGCTGGGCCCGCCGCACCTTTTCCCTCTGGTCCGCAGTCAGAGGACCCAGGTCAAGAGCCGGACGCTGCACCCCGTGTACGACGAGCTCTTCTACTTGTGAGTGTCCCTCCCTGCCCTGCCCTTCCGGAGCCGGGAGCAGGGTTCTGGGTGACCACCGCCCGCCTCCCCCCGCCCCCAGCTCCGTGCCCGCAGAGGCCTGCCGCCGCCGGGGCGCCTGCGTGCTGTTCACCGTCATGGACCACGACTGGCTGTCCACCAACGACTTCGCGGGGGAGGCAGCCCTGGGCCTGGGCAGCATTGGCGGCGTCGCGAGGCCCCAGGTGGGAGGGAGCGCGAGGGCCGGGCAGCCGGTCACCCTGCACCTGCGCCGGCCCAGAGCCCAGGGTGAGTGAGGGACGGGGTGGGGGCGGGGCTGAGGGCGGGGCCAGCCGGGGCTGACGCTGGCCCTGTCCCGTCCACCCCTCGACCCGCCCGCAGTGAGATCGGCGCTTAGGATGCTGGAGGGCCGCAACAACAAGGAGGCGCAGGAGTTTGTCAAGAGACTCAAGGAGCTGGAGAAGTACATGGAGGCGGACCCCTGAGCCCCTGCGGCCGCCAGCCAGGCCCTCCCCAAGTCCCCGTGTTGTTCTCTTGCCGTGGTCAGCTTTGTGCAGCTGGGCTCGTGGTGCCCCTTCCCCTGCTTCATGGTGTGTATGCTGTGGCTGGACTCCCTGGGCTCCCTTCTGCCCTGGCTATGTCTCTGTGGTGTGTGCTGTGAACTCCCTCTGCCCAGTAAGCCTCACCCCAGTCCGGACGGCCGACTGGGCGAGGCCTGGCCAGCAGCTGCCCCACCCCCCCCAACCCCGGAGCAGAGAGAGCAGGCCTGGCCGCCAGGTGAGCTTCCCACCTTCCCTCAGGTTCCACAGCCACAGGGCAGGAGGGTGCTGGTCTTAAAGCAGGGCTCTCAGTGGGGCAGCCTTGCCCCCCAGAGGACATTAGGTGCTGCTGGAGACATTTTTGGTAGTCAGTCACAACTGGGGAGTGGGTGAAGGCGTGCTTTTAGCACCAGTGGGTAGAGACCAGGCTTGACATCCTGCCATGAACCCTCCACTCCCCCGCCCCGCAACAAAGAATGGTTCACCCCTAAATGTCACCAGTGCTACACAGGAGAGCCCTGTCCTAAAGGAAGTTCTGTCCTCGTCTCTCCAGGGCTGGGGCAAGACCTCACTAGGTGGAGAGGCAGGAAGGTCTGTGTTTTGAGTCTGGACAATCCAGGCTTTGGAGAGAGAGGGTGAACATGTGCAGTGTCCCCACCCTTCTCCAGGGACCCTCCACCCCAGAGGGCATGTGGAGGGTGGTTTGCCTGAGAGCCGCACAGGTCTCCAGTCCCCACCCAGTTGACAGGCCCAGGGTCTCCGGCTGAGGATGTCACTCAAGGCTGGTCAGTGTAAGGGGCTCCATGCCAACTGGCCAGCTATCTGGCATTTCTTTTCACGAACGCATGGGTGCCCACACAAGACCTACCCCGCAGCCCCATCCCCACACCCCAGACCCTTCTAGGCAGGGTCTGCCTCACTAGAAGCTGAGGGTCCCCCCATACCCCCAGGCCAAGCGCAGAGAAGCAAAGGCTCACACAGGGGTCTCCTTGGCTTGCAGCTTCATTGGGAGGGGTCTGAGGCAGGACCCAGAGCAAGGCCAGGTTAGAAGCACAGGGAGAAAACCCAGACAGAGTCCAGTCCTCCTGGCAGCTGCAGGGGCTGAGGACACCAGGCCTGTGTGTGTTCCCACAAGTTCCACTGCCATCTCTAGATGTCCTCGTCACTCTGCCTCGGAAAATATACACACCTGCAGCTTTCAGTCTCTCTGCCTTTTCTTGATTCCTTTCCAAATCTCTGTGGGGACCCTGGTCTCTGTCTCTTCAGGGCTGCTGCTGCTGCCTCCCCCGTCCTCGGTA
This sequence comes from Platanista minor, assembly GCA_004363435.1. Lineage (NCBI taxonomy): Eukaryota > Metazoa > Chordata > Mammalia > Artiodactyla > Platanistidae > Platanista > Platanista minor. Next base: position 26,207 of record RJWK010019242.1, on the reverse strand, counting down.
TCAGGCCCAAGTTCCTCAGACTCCTCCTCGGTGTCACTGTCAGCCCTGTCTCTGGGCAGCCTGGGAGGGAGGGGTGTGTTCACTGGCCAGTCTGAGGTTAACACCCCTCCCCACTCACTCACCAAAGCCCCCAAGCTGAGGACAGACTCCTATTCCCTGTCCTCTCAAAACTGAAATCTCTCCATCAGGACATCCACCTTCCCTTCTCCGCACTTGGAAAAGCATCCTGTTGTTGTTTAGGACACCACCCCACCCTGCAGCAGGAGTGGCTAAGGCCAGGGGCGGAGGGGAGCCCTGGGTCTGAGCTGTCATAAAACTTGGGAAGCCTGAGGACCTACCGGGAGCCAGACACGGGCCTGTTGGGGTTTGCAAACTCTCGCCCTGAATCCACATCAAAGGGATCTGAATCGAGGAATCAAAGAGGAAAGCGACCTGTAGGTGAGCCTGGAGCAGGACCAAGCATCCCACAGCTGTGGCAGGAAGGCTCCCCGCAACCCCCAGGCTTCTCAAAGGAGGTGGCAGGCCTGGAGGGTGCTGGCTCCCACCCACAGGGCTTGTGTCTGTGCCAGGCCTCACCGATTTCCTCCTCTTCCTTGGGGTGCTCCTTGGTGTGGGCCAGGAACTCCTGCTCTGCCTGTAGCACCTCCTTTGGGCCACTGCAGGCTGCATACTTGTCCAGGAGCTGGCGGTTCAGGTCTAGGAAGCCCTTGCCCCACTTGAACTTCCGTAGCAAAATGACAGCAAGGTCTGAAAAACCTGTTGGTGCAGGAAACAGGAATTCCAAGGATGTGGAAAATCGCTCTCCTGTCACCCTTGCCGCTGGTTCCTTCTGTCCCAGGAACTAAAAGTCCCGCTGACACTTTCCCACGGTCCAGACAGTCCATGCCCACTCACCAGCCTCTGCCTCAGCAGCCCATTAAGTCCCTCTCCTCACAAGGAGTCTCACAGCGCCAGCCACCTGGCCCTCCATGTGGACCATAAGGTCTCTGGGGATGAGCTGTGGTAACAAAGGACTCTCAGGGCGGTGGTGCCCTGATAACGAGGGCCAAATACCGGTCCTTGTAGGCCAGCGATGTGTTCCGCCTCCACCTCAACCCCGCATGGCGAGGACTTAAGTGGGAGTTAGGATGAAACCCTGGCCACCTCCCCGTACATGGTCATGCTCCTCCTGGGACGTGCAGCAGAAAACACACTGCTGGGAGCACAGCCAGACTCCAGGCTGCCAGGCCCTGACACTCACCCAGAATGCAAAAGGTGGCAGCGAAGGCCTCCACGCAGGAGAGCCTGCAAGGCCGGCCATAGTTCACAGGGTTGGCAGCCACCAGGTGGGGCAGGATCCGCAAGTGCCTCCCTCGCATCTTCCCAAACGGAGTCTCATTCAGTCTAGCCCAGGAGCAGTCGATGACGGCGACCCCAGACTGTGCCACCAACTCTCTGCCAGGAGCAGCGTAGGGCTTGGTTCTGGGGTCAACTTGGTGCTGGCCCCACTGGGGATTCAGGGGCATCATTTCCCCATCCCAATGACCCCCAAGGACTCTCACGGGCCAAGCTTTTGAGGCAGCTAGGGGGAGGTGTTCCTCGATAAAGCTCATTTATTCACTCAACAAACGTTTATTGAAACCTGCTGCATCCTGGACTCTGCCCTAGGTAATGGGGGCAAACTAGACAGATCAGGGCAAATAGATGAGCCCTGAAATGAAAGATGCGCCAGAGTAGGGGACTCATTAAGAAAAATCCCGGGAGGCACCTCGCCCTCCCCACCCCCACACCCTGTCCTCTCTCGCCTACCTGTCTGCGGGGGACACGTACTGGCAGCCCACGGGGCTGAGCACGAGGCCGCCGAACCTGTGGCCCAGACGTAAGCAGCGCACCAATCCCAGGCGCGCCAACTTGCGGCCGGTGCAGCGCCGGGGGTCGCAGTGGCCCAGCTCCCACATGGCCAGAGCGCAGGGCAGGTGCGCAGGGCCCGGGGCGCCCTCGTCCTCGGCCGCCTCTGGCTCCACGGACGCTACACCGGGCACAGAAGGGGACCCGGCCTCAGCCGCGGCTCCGCGACCCGACCCTGGGCCTCCGACCCCCGCCCCCGCCCCCGCCCCGGATCACGCCCCACTCACCGCGCAGCGCGGCGCCCACCTCCTCGGCGAAAGCCTCCAGAGAGCGGCCCGCGGGGCGCCGAGTGCGGCCACCTTCGGCCCCGGGCCCACGCGCTGCCCTGCGGCGGCCCATGACTGGAAGCAGACCCCGGGAGTTCTGCCCGCTCGCAACTTCTCAGGCAGCCGAGGCGCGCCTCTGCGCAGGAGCTGGACGCCATATCCGGTTCCGGCGTTCATGTGACAAGTGCGCTCACGTAACCACGCGCGGCGGCGGTGGCGGCGCGAGATGGTGGCAAGGTTGGCGCGTTTCGTGCTTCTGCTCGGGCTCGCAGCACGCGGTTAGTGTCCGGGCTGCCGACGCCCGCGCCCCTCCACCCATGCTCAGTCCCCTGCGTCCCGGAGCCCCATCCTCCCCGTCCCCGCGCCCCCGCCGCACGCCCGCCTCCTCACTGCCTGTTCCCCGTAGGGCCCGCGCCCGCAGGTTCCGCCAAGATGAAGGTGGTGGAGGAGCCCAACACGTTCGGGTGAGCGGCCTCGCGGGGAGCGGCGGCGGGGGGTTCCCGCGGCGGTCCGGGCCCGGTTCCCCCTGACTGTGCCGCTTCTCTCAGGCTCAACAACCCGTTCCTGCCGCAGACCAGTCGCCTCCAGCCTAGGAGGGATCCTTCACCCGTGTCTGGTGAGTTCGGGGCCCTGGCGGGCGTGCTGGGGGCCTGGGAGGGAGCAGGGAGCTGACCTGGCTTCCCGACCGGTGGGCCGCGTCAGCTCTCGGGAGCCTGCTCCAGGGGGGCTAGTGGAGGGAGGGAGGCCTCGGATGAGGGGCCCTGAAAGTTAGGGCCTGGAGGCTCATGTTGTCGTTTGTCAATAATTCTAAAATTATTTTTAAGTGCGCGCTAACATTCCAGGCTGTGATTGTACCAAGTTGAGTAGTTATCCCGGATGTAGTCCTTAATTTTTTTTGCTAGAGGTGATTTTTGTTACAGTTCGGTGTTTGTCTTTCCAAATGTTTTTTATGCTTTTACAAGAAAAAAGGTGTAGTTTTGTGTGTGTATGTAAAGTTTTTTGTGATGTTTGCCTTTTTTTGAGTAGTACTACTATACAGGTGTGCTCATTTGCTGTTGTCGCTCACGGTGTTTCTTCACGGTGGATGTGGGTCTTCACTCTTTTCACTTGGTGTTTAGTATTCCATAGGATGGCTCTGCATTCTTTTGTTGTCCAGCAAAGTGTTGTTTATGGTTTTTGGTCACTAGAAACATTGCTGAGGAGAACATTCCTCCAGGGACTACCTCCTTCTACCTTTCTGTGAGTGGTTTCCTGAGACAGGATCTAAGAAGTGGAACTGCTGGGTTGTTAAATGAGTATTAAATATAACAAACAAAAATCCAATAATTTTTTTGGCTGCGTTGGGTCTTCGTTGCTGTGTGTGGACTTTCTCTATTTGTGGCGATTGGGGTCTACTGTTAGTTGCGGTGTGCAGGCTTCTCATTGCAGTGGCTTCTCTTGTTGCGGAGCATAGGCTCTAGGAGTGTGGGCTTCAGTAGTTGTGGCACGCGGGCTCAGTTGTTGTGGCACACAGGCTTAGTTGCTCCGCGGCATGTGGGGTCTTCCCGGACAAGGACTCGAACCCGTGTCCCCTGCATTGGCAGGCAGATTCTTAACCACTGCACCACAAGGGAAGTCCCAAGATGTTTTTTTCTTGAATACTACCACATGTCAGGATGTGTCTGTGCTGGGGATGTAGAAATGAACAATGACGTGCTGCCCCCGGTGGCCTCCTGGTTCAGTCTGATGGGGTAGAGGATTGCAGAGCTCTGCTTCTCTCATGCCTTTTGCATTTATTGTTGGCTGGTGGTCTCTAGTAAAGAGGAGTGTTCCTCTCCCCCCACCACCTTTCTTTCTCTCTCTTTTTCGAACATCATTATTGGCTCAGGTTTAAACTCTATTTTTATTGAGGTATAATTGACATGTTCAGTTTAATAACGTTTGTAAATTGAGCACATGAATGTAATCACCACCCCCAAACGAGACTGAGAACATTTCCACCACCCAGAAAATTCCTACGTGTCCCTTTTAAATCCCCCACCCGATCACTCTCTGGCTTCTGTTGCTTTAGAATAGTGTCATCAGTGCTTGGATTTCAGCTGAACAAGTCAGCATACACTTCCACGTCTGGAGTCTTCCTCGGCATCATGTTTTTGGGATTCTTCTGTGTTGTTGCATGTATCAGTAGCTTTTTCTTATTGCTGAACACATACAAAAACTGAAATCTGAGTACGGTTTGTAGTCTAGTTAGTTGTATTGTGCCAACGTCAATTTCCTAGTTTTGGTGATATATTACGGTTATAAGTTTATGATTATTTCAAGGTAAAAAGCATGCACACACATACACACACATAGATGTATTTGTGCTGGAAGAATAGATGAACCCTATGTGATTTTAAGTTTCAAATTGAAATGCAGTATTACAGGGTTTTTATTTTCCCCTTTTCTTTTTTTTACTTTTTAAAGTAATTTTGGCTGCATTGGGTCTTCATTGCTGTGCATGGGCTTTCTCTAGTTGCGGCGAGCTACTCTTCGTTGCGGTGCGCAGGCTTCTCATTGCGGTGGCTTCTCTTGTTGTGGAGCATGGGCTCTAGGCACGCGGGGTTCAGTAGTTGTGGCACGTGGGCTCAATAGTTGTGGCTCACGGGCTTAGTTGCTCGGCGGCATGTGGGATCTTCCTGGAACAGGGCTTGAACCCGTGTCCCCTGCATTGGCAGGCGGATTCTCAACCACTGCGTCACCGGGGAAGCCCCAGTCTCATAATTTTTAATAGGTGGTTGGCTTGTCTGAGTCAGTATGGAAGGTCTGTGTGTTGTGTGTGCTTGACACACACCCACGTGTTCTTCAGTTTCCTTGACTCTATAGATGCCCTCCATTTCCTTGCAATTTATTGAGGAAACTGGATCACTTGTTTCCCACATTCTGGATTTTGTTCATTGCATTCCCGTGGTGTTTAATGTTTCTTCATCTATTAGCTGGAGTACAGTTGTGTGCCTTCACCCTGGCTGGGCCTCCAATTTAAGGAGAGCAGTGGAGAGAGGCGTCCCCCCCACCTGGCCTCGGTCTCCCACCTTCAGTTCAGGGTCTGCAGAGGGGCATTTTTAGCCCTTTCTCAGGTGGAGGACCTTCCCTGCTGTTTCTGGTCGCTGAGTTTTTACCACGAATGGGTGTTGGGTTCTGTCAAAAGCCTTTTTTAAACCTATCAAGAGGATGATGGGTTTTCTCATTTAGGCTGTTTACATAGTGGGTAGCATTGGTTTTTTAATGTTGAGCCAACACTGTGTTCTTGGAGTAAGCTCCACTTGGGCACAGTGAATACATATGTTTTATATATTGCTGGATTTAAGTTGCTAATTATTTCTGACTTTTTTCATTTCTAGAGTTTCTGTTCTTTTTCTAATTTCTATTTATCTGCTGAGATTCCCTATATCTTTATTACCATGTTTTACTTTACACCTTGGAACATAGTTGCAGTAGCTGCTTTAAAATCTTCTACTTCCAGGCTTCCCTGGTGGTGCAGTGGTTTAGAGTCCGCTTGCCGATGCAGGGGACACCGGTTCGTGCCCCGGTACGGGAAGATCCCACATGCCACGGAGCGGCTGGGCCCGTGAGCCATGGCCGCTGAGCCTGTGCGTCCGGAGCCTGTGCTCCGCAACGGGAGAGGCCACAACAGTGAGAGGCCCGCATACAGCAAAAAAAAAAAAAATCTTCTACTTCCAACATCATCTTTGTTTATTGGGGTCAGTGTCCTATGTTTGCCTGTTCTCTTTGGGGTGGGTTGCGTTTGCCTGCTTTGTTGTATGTCTGATACTTTTGGATACACCCTTGGCCTGGTTCTCCCCTTGGGAGAATGTGGTGTGCTGAGGCAGCTGGCTGGGCGGAGCTCACCCAGGACCGACCTCCCTGCTTGGGAGTTCATGCATGCAGGGCTCAGCCAGAGAGCTGGGCAGGCTTCCCTCCCTCCACCCCCGCCGTCCTTTTTGATACCACCCCACGCTTTCCAGCCACTGGGTCGTCTCCCTCTGTTCCAGATCCTATGGCCAGAGACTGGGGCGGGTTATGCCATTGCCTGCCCCAGGCGGGAACCCACAGGAATCAGTGCCCTCTTCTTCCAAGCCGGCCCCACCCCTCAGTCCCCTCCACAGCCTCAGGCCTTCAGACGTTCTCTACAGTGGGATCTGTAGGAGACTTGGTCCCATGTTAGTGGCTGTGGCTTCTGATACCTGGTATCGTCACATGGTCATTTGCTCTATTCTACAGCACATATATAATGGCCTGAAAACTAATATGTCATTACTGCTATTAACTCATTAACAGTACTTGTTCTTTTTTTTTTTTTTTTTTTTTTGCGGTACGCGGGCATCTCACTGTTGTGGCCTCTCCCGTTGCGGAGCACAGGCTCCGGACGCGCAGGCTCAGCAGCCATGGCTCACGGGCCCAGCCGCTCCGCAGCATGTGGGGTCTTCCCAGACCGGGGCACGAACCCGTGTCCCCTGCATCGGCAGGCGCACTCTCAACCACTGCACCACCAGGGAAGCCCAGCAGTACTTGTTCTTAAGTCACTGAGTGTGATTCTTTTTCCGGTGAAGTGACGTTACTGTGTATAGTTCGGTTCGTTTGCTTTGATTTCAGCTGTAAGGGCTTTAATGTCATCCTTTTATTTTACCTTTGAGCACATTAGCATGCCTACGTGGTTCACATGTAAACCTTAGGACAGATAACGCCCTGAGCTCTCCTTCCTGCCTTGTGCTCCCTGTCCAGGGCCATTTGCTGTTTGTTTGTTTGTTTTAAGGTATAATTGACATATTAGTTTCAGGTATACAACATAATGATTCACTATTTGTATATTTTGCAAAATGATGGGAGTAAGTCTAGTTATTCTCTGACACCACACATAGTTACCAAAAACTTTTTTTCTTCTTGTGATGAAGACATAAGATTTTTTAAAAATTGTTTTTTATACAGCAGTTTTTTATTATCTGTTTTATACATATTAGTGTATGCATCTCAATCCCAATCTCCCACTTCATCCCACCACCACCGCCCACACCCCACCCCTGCTTTCCCCCCTTGGTGTCCATATGTTCTCTACATCTGTGTCTCTGTTTTTTTTTTTAATTTATTTTTGGCTGTGTTGGGTCTTCATTGCTGTGCATGGGGTCTCTCCAGCTGTGGCGAGCGGGGCCCCTTCACTCGGTGGCCTCTCCCGTTGCAGAGCACGGGCTCTAGACACGCAGGCTTCAGTAGCTGTGGCTCACGGGCTCCAGACCGCAGGCTTAGCAGTCATGGTGCACGGGCCTAGTTGCTCCATGACATGTGGGATCCTCCCGGACCAGGGATCGAACCTGTGTCCCCTGCATTGGCAGGCAGATTCCTATCCACTGTGCCACCAGGGAAGCCGTGTGTCTCTATTTTTGCCTTGCAAACCAGTAACCATTTTTCTAGATTCCACGTATATGTGTTGATATACGATATTTGTTTTTTTGACTTATTTCACCCTATGACCATCTCTAGGTCCATCCACGTCTCTACAAATGACCCAGTTTCGTTCCTTTTTATGGCTGAGTAATGTTCCATTGTATGTATGTACCACATCTTCTTTATCCATTCGTCTGTTCATGGACATTTAGGTTGCTTCCATGACCTGGCTATTGTAAACAGTGCTGCAGTGAACATTGGGGTGCATGTGCCTTTTTGAATTACGGTTTTCTCTGGGTATATGCCCAGTAGTAAGATTGCTGGGTCATATGGTAATTCTATTTTTAGTTTTTTAAGGAACCTCCATACTGTTCTCCATAGTTGCTGTATCAGTTTACATTCCCACCAACGGTGCAAGAGGGTTCCCTTTTCTCCACACCCTCTCCAGCATTTGTAGATTTTCTGATGATGCGCATTCTAACCGGTGGGAGGTGATACCTCATTGTAGTTTTGATTTGCATTTCTCTAATAATTAGTGACGTTGAGCAGCTTTTCATGTGCTTCTTGGCCATCTTCTGTATGTCTTCTTTGGATAGGACGTTTAAGATTTATTTTTTTTTTTGTATTTTAATTCATTTAATCATCACATCAACCTATAAGGCAAGAAGAGAAAAATTCCTTCCATACTCCTCGTTCTCGAGATTGAGATTATGCAAAGGCCTCTGCCCTCCACCTGAGCAGCTAACTCGGGGTTTCCTCTTCATCTGAGTCTCCCTGGGCAGAGGTGTTCCCCAAGAGCCAAGAGATTTAGGGGAGTGAGATCTGGATTGTGAGGGGTGCTCAGGGAGTGTGGGGCCTCCCCAGTGGCCCCATTCCAGTGTGGGAATGGGGCCACACGCAGTCCCAGGTGGGTCACTGGAACCTCATGAGGGGTAGGGCTGGGTGGCCCGGGGTGTCCAGTCACAGCCCCAGGGTACATTGTGGGAGTTTTAGGGAATGAGGCATGTGAGATGCCGGCGACCAGCAGGGACCTCGGGCCCCTCAGGCCTCAGGAGGCGGGGCCGCCCCTCCAGGGACTGGGCCGCTAGAATGCTTGGAGGTGGGGCCCGTACCAGGATTGGGCAGCCAGAGCTCTAGGGGGCATGGCCAAGTGCCAAGGAGGCGGGTCGAGGGGCTGGGCGATAGGATTGGGCAGTCAGAGCGACGGAAGGCGGGGCAGCGAGCCAGGCGCGTCCCAGGACCGGCAGTCGGGGCGCTGGGCGGGGTTCACAGGTGCCAGGGGCGGGGCCCTGGGGGCGGGACCAGGCTCAGCGGGGGATGGGGGCGTCTTCTCCCTCGTTCCCTCCCTCCGTCGGGCCGGGCCCCCTCACCCGTGGCAGCTGCTATGTTGGCCGCGCTCCAGCGAGATGAGGTAGACTGCGAGCTTGGCGTTGCTCCAGCCGCTGCGGCGCCGCAGGTCCACCCAGGGCCCGTGCGCCTCACCCACGTACACGCGCCGCACGTCGTACTTCTTCCGGGACTCGAGCCGCCGCCGGGCCCGGTACGACCCCGTGAGCCGCGGGCGGCCCCGCGCCTTGCGGCCCGCCGCGCCCTCCTCGGCGGCCACCTCCCCGCCCGTGCCCGCCTCAGTCTCCGCCTCGGGCTCCGGCGCCCGCTCCGCCATCCCCCCCTCCCTGGTTACCAGCCTCCCCCGTTGTTAGGAGCCCGGCCGGAAGTGCGCCGACGGGAAATTTCTCATGGACTCTCACTGCCTCGCGGCGCCAAAAGAAGATCAAGAGCCGAAGCTGCGCATGCGCGCAATAAGCGCCAGCAGCAACCCACTCTCCCCTTACTCCCTTCTCTGTTAAACTTTCTGACTAGGCAGAGACGGAAGGGGTAGCTGAAGGTTTGAGGCTGATCCGGGAAGAAAGAGCCAGGAGAGCCCGTAGACCCTGGGGTGATGGGGGCTTCTTCCGTCGCACCTGTATCCTGAATGCATTGTGGGGATGACAAGGGAAGGGTGGGAGCTGTCCAGGAAGGCGGACGGAAGGCCTGCGGCTCGACCCGTCAGTTCTGGATGATGTCTCCATCACTTCATCGATGTTAAACTTGTAGTCATCCCAACTGCTCCTCCCGTAGGCCAGGTCTAGCTGCATCGGGTAGGAGAGGTTCCACTCCTCTGGAATCTCCTCCGCTTCCCTCTCCTCGGGGGGCAGCAAGTCAGCTCTGAGGATGTGGTAATAGACGCATTTGTCTCGAAGCCACAGGGAGAAGGGACCTTCAACAAAGATCGGGCGGGTTGGGTCGTGGTGGGCCAGGGCGGCCTGCTGATCAGGACTCTGGATTCCTATGATGTGGGGCTCCATGGGATCCGTAGCATCTGTGGTGTCTTTGGACAAAGGCATCTGATAGACGGTGACCCTGGCACTGAGGTCGGGCTCCATGTGCCGCAGGGCCAAACTGGCCAGGTCCACTGGGTCCTGGGGCAGGTCCCGGGGCACGGGGAAGGGGTCGATATTCTTGAAGCGGGTGAACCACAGCTTCATGCGCACAAACTTCAGCATGGGGTAGCTTTTGCGTCCAAATATCTGAATGAGCAGGAACTCCGTTTCCTTGTTGGGCATCACCCCATGGTTCTCCATCTGCTCCACGACAGCGATCCCGCACTCCTGCTGCCGTGGGTAGTGGAGGAAGATGCTGTGGAAGATGTTGCGAGGCCGGAAGACCTCCTTGGGGAAGATGTCGAACAGCAGGTTGTAGACAGCCAGGTCCCGCTCGACGCCGTACTCCCGCATCTTGTGCAGGGCCAGGTAGATGAAGTCGACGTGGCCCCGCTTGTGCACGTTGTACTGCGTAAAGTTCTGCACCGCCTGCACGAAGCTCGCCTTGTCCCGCACCCCATCTGGCGCCTGCCTAAACAGCTCCTCGTGGGGTTCCAGGGCCTTGACCGGCCTGGAACGTGGGACCAGCGACGAGTCAGGGTTGTGGGCGGCTGTGCTGTAGTGGAGGCCCCGCGGGGCCCGGGGCAGCACCTGAGAGAAGGGGGCTCCGGTGAGGGCAGTGCTGCAGATACCTCCCCAGCCCCGAGAGAGGGCCCGGGCCAGCAGGATGGCTTGGACCCAGCTCATGCCTTTGCCTGTCGGACAACCACCTACTCACGCGGCTGGCCGCAGAATCCCGGCCGGTTCTACCTTGCCGCTGGGCGCCGCCATGTTGCACAATCCGCAAGATTTACTTTCTTAAGATGTGGTACGTATATACAATGGGATACTACTCAGCTATAAAAAAAGAACGAAATAATGCCATTTGTAGCAACATGGATGCAACTAGAGATTATCATACTAAGTGAAGTTAAGTTAGAAAGAGAAAGACAAATACCATATGATATCACTTATATATGGAATCTAAATATGACACAAATGAACATATCTACACAACAGAAACAGACTCAGAGAACAGAGTTGTGGTTGCTAAGGGGGGTGGGTGTTGGGGGAGAAATGAAGTGGGAGTTTGGGGTTAGCAGGTGTAAGCTTTTATATATAGAATGGATAAACAACAAGGTCCTCCTGTGTAGCACAGAGAACTATATTCAATATCCTATGATAAAGCATAATGGAAAAGAATGTATATATTTGTATAACTGAATCACTTTGCTATACAGCAGAAATTTAGCACAACATTGTAAATCGACTATACTTCAATTAAAAAAGATTTACTTTCTTAGCAACTTTCAGATACGCAATACAGTATTATTAACTGTAGTCACTGTGCTGTACATTATATCCTCAGGACTTATTTATTACTGGAAGTTTTTATCTTTTGACCATTTTCACTCACTTTGTGTCCCCCGCAATCCCCTGCTTCTGGCAAACACTGATCTGTTCTTTGTATCTATAAGCTTGGTGTTTTGTTTTCCACATAAGTGAGATCATAATGTATTTGTCTTTCTCTGACATATTTCACTTAGGATAATGCCCTAAAGGTCCATCCGTGTTGCAGATGGCAATTTCTTGTTTTATGGCTGAGTAATACTCTGTTGTATATGTGTACCCCACCTTCTGTATCCATCAGGGGACAATTAGGTAGTTTCCATATCTTGACTATTGTTAAGTAATGCTGCTGTGAACAGGGGGGTGGAGATATCTTTCTGAGTTAGTGATTTTGTTTTCTTTGGATAAGTACCCAGAAGTGGAATTGCTGGATTATATGGTAGTTCTATATTTAATTTTGGTGGGAACCTCCATCCTGTTTTCTATAGTGGCTGCACCAATTTCCATTCCTGCCAACAGTGTGCAAGTGTTCCTTTTCTCCACATCCTTGCCAACACCTGTTATTTGTCTTTTTTATAGTGGCTGTTCTGACAGGTGTGAGGTGATAATCTCATTATGGTTTTGATTTGCATTTCCCTGGTGATTAATGATGTTGAGCATCTTTTCATGTGCCTGTTGGCCATCTCTTTGTCTTCTTTGGAAAAATGTCTATTCAGACCCTCTGCCCATGTTTTAATTGGATTGTTTGTTTTTTTGCTATTGAATTGTGTGAGTTCTTTATACATTTTGGATATTAGCCCCTTATGTGAAGACACAGTGAGAAGGCACCCTCTGTGAACTAGAACTCGACTGTGCTGGTGCCCTGATCTTGGGCTTCAAACCCCCACAGAACTGTGAAAAACAAATTTCCGTCGTTGTAAAGTTACCCAGTGGTATTTTGTTATAGCAGCTCGAATGAACTAAGTACCTCACGTAAGTGGAATCATATAATTCTTGTCCTTTTGTGACTGGCGTGTTTCACTTAGCACAATATCTTGAAGGTTCATTTATGTGGCAGGATTTCCTTCCTTTTTAAGGCTGAATAATATTCCATTGCACATATATACTACATTCTGCTTATTCATCTGTCAGTGTACACTTGGGTTGTTTTTACTTTTTGGTTACTGTGAATAATGCTGATCTGAACATGGGTGTGCAGCATCTGAGTTCCTGCTTTCAGTTCACATACCCAGGAGTCGATTTGCTGTATCATATAAATCTATGTTTAAGCTTTATGAGGAACCACCAAACTGTTTTCAACAGCGCTGCACTGTTTTACATTCCCGCCAGCAGTGCACAAAGGTTTCAATTTCTCCACATCCTAACCAACATTTATTCTTTTCTGTGTTGCTGTTGTTGTTGGATAGTAGCTATCCTAATGGATGTGAGGTGATATCTCATTGTGGATTTTATTTGTATTTACTTATTTTTCACTTCTTCAGAAAAATGTCTAGTAATCCTTGGTCCATTTTTTAATTGGGTTGTTTGGGGCGTTGCTGTTGTTAATAGGAGTTCTTTATATGTCCTGGATATTACCCTTGTTAGAAATGTGATTTGCAAATACTTTCTCACTTTCTGTAGGTTGTCTTTCAACACTTCCTTTCAAAGTTTTAAATTCTGAAGTCCCACTTATCTAGTTTTCCTTTTGGTGCCTTTGCCTTTGATGTCATATCCAAGAAATCATTTCCAAAGCACAAAGCTGATGTCAAAGATTTCCCCTTATGTTTTGTAGTTTCAGCCTCTGATCCATTTTAATTTCTGTACATGGTGTGAGGTAAGGGTCCACTTTCATTCCTGTGCATATGAACATCCAGCTTCCCGACTCCATTTCTTGAAGTCTGTCCTTTCCCCCACTGAATGGTCTCAGCACCCTGACAGATCCTTTGAGCATATATTCAAGGGTTTGTTTCTGGGCTCTCTGTTCTGTTGGTCTGCATGTCTGTCTTTATACCGATAGTGCACTGGTTTAATTACTGTAGCTTTGAAGTAAGCTTTGTAGGTTTTTTTGTGTGTGTGTGTGACGGTGTTGCACGTCTTGTGGGATCTTAGTTCCTCAACCAGGGATCAAACCCGGGCCCCTGGCAGTGGGAGCACCAAGTCCTAACCACTAGACCACCAGGGAATTCCCCTTGAAGTAAGCTTTGAAATCAGTAATTGTGAGTCCTTCAACTTTTCTATTTCAATATAGTTTTGACTATTTGGGGTTCTTTGGGAATCCATCTTTGTTGCTGCCTGTGGGATCTTCATTGTGGAATGTGGGATCTAGTTTCCTGACCCAAGGATCGAACCCGGGCTCCCTGCCTTGGGAGCACAGAGTTTTAACCACTGGAACACCAGGGAAATCCCTGGAATTGTTTCATTGAATTTCCTTTTTGGGTTGTCTGTTGGGTTGCTGTATAGAAACACAACTGGGTTTTAGTGTCACTTTCTGTATCCTACAACTTTGCTGAATTTAGTAGCTCTAATAGATTTCTGTGGACTCAAGGGTTTTCTATATATATGATCATGTCATCTGCAAACACCGCATTGTAATTTTATTTCTTCCTTCCTAATTAGGATGCCTTTCTTTTTTTTTTTTTTTTTTTTTTTGCCTAATTGCTTTGGCTAGAACCTCCAGTACAATGTCAAATAGTGAATAGTGCTGAGAGCTTCCTTGTGTTGTTCCCACTTTTGGGAGGAAAGCTTTTTCAGTCTTTCACTGTTCAGTAAGATATTCGCTGTGGGTTTTGCATATATGGCCTTTATTGCGTTGAGGAAGTTTCCTCCTAACCCTCCTTTGTTGAGTATTTTCATCATGAAAGAGTGTTGAATTTTGATAGGTGCTTTTTTCTGCAAAAATTTAGATGATAATTCCCCCCCCCCTTATTCTGTTAATGGGGTGTATTACATTAAAAAAATTTTTTATTTTGAACCATCCTTACATTCCAGGAACAAACCCCACTTTTTCACACTGTAGAATCCTTTTAATGTGCTGCTGATTTCAGTTTGCCAGTATTTTGTTCAGGATTTTTGCACTGACGTTCACAAGGGATGTTAACGTCTGTAGTTTTCCTTTCTTGTCAGGTATCTTTTTGGCTTTGATATCAGGGGAATGCTGGCCTCATAGAATTGAGTCAGGAGGTGTTCCCCCTTCAATTTTCATAGTATTTTCTTTCTTTTTTTTTTTTTTTTTTTTTGCGGTACGCGGGCCTCTCACTATTGTGGCCTCTCCCGTTGTGGAGCGCAGGCTCAGCGGCCATGGCTCACGGGCCCAGCGGCTCCGCAGCACGTGGGATCCTCCCACACCGGGGCACGAACCCGCGCCCCCTGCATCGGCAGGCGGACTCTCAACCACTGCACCACCAGGGAAGCCCTCATAGTATTTTCTTGTAATCCTTTTTATTTCTGTAAAATTGGTAGTAATGTTCCTCCTTTTGTTTATGATTTTAGTAACTTGAATCTTTTTTTAATTAATTATTTTGGGCCGTGTTGGATCTTTGTTGCTGCACACAGGCTTTCTCTAGTTGAGGCAAGTGGGGCTACTCTTCGTTGTGGTGTGTGGGCTTCTCATTGCGGTGGCTTCTCTTGTCGCAGAGCATGGGCTCTAGGCGCGCAGGCCTGCTTCAGTAGTTGTGGCTCATGGGCTCTAGAGCGCAGGCTCAGTAGTTGTGGCGCACGGGCTTAGGTGCTCCGCAGCATGTGGGATCTTCCTGGACCAGGGCTCGAACCCGTGTCTCTTGCATTGGGAGCGGGATTTTTAACCACTGCCCCACCAGGGAAGCCCATCTTCTTTTTTGTTACAGTAAATCTAGTTTAAAGGTTTGTCGATTTTGTTGATCTTTTCAAAGAACCAGCTTCTGGTTTTACTGATTTTTCTTTGTTTTACTTATCTCTGCTCTAATCTTTATTTTCTTCCTTTTGCTTGCTAGTTTTTTTGTTTTGTTTTGTTTTTGCTGTGCCATGCAGCATGTGGGATCTTAGTTCCCCAACTAGGGATTGAACCCACACCCCCTGCATTGGAAGTGTGGAGTCTTAACCACTGGACCGCCAGGGAAGTCCAGCTTGCTAGCTTTCTTTTTCTAGTTTCTTAAAGTGTAAAAGTTATTGATTTGAGATCTTGTTTTGAATATGTTTACAGCTGTTAATTTCCCTCTTAGCATTGCTTTCACTGTATCTGATAATTTTTGGTACCTTGTATTTAGAAAATATTTTGAAACAAAAACAAGTTTCCCTTGTTAATTCTTTGAGCCATTGGTTCTTTTTTTTTTTGCCGTACGCAGGCCTCTTACCGTTGTGGCCTCTCCCGTTGCGGAGCACAGGCTCTGGACGCGCAGGCTCAGTGGCCATGGCTTACGGGCCCAGCCGCTCCGTGGCATGTGGGATCTTCCCGGACCGGGGCACGAACCTGTGTCCCCTGCACCGGCAGGCGGACTCTCAATCACTGCGCCACCAGGGAAGCCCGAGCCGTTGGTTCTTTAAGATTGTGTTAATTTCCATATGTCTGTGGATTTCCCACATTGCTTTTGCTATTGATTTCTGGTTTCCATTGTGTTCAGAAAAGAAACTGTGATTTTAGTCTTTTTAAGTTTATTAAGCGGCCTAACATATGGTGTGTCCTGGAGAACGTTCCACGTACACCTAAAAAATGTAATTTCTGCTGTTGTTGGGTGGGATATTCTGTATATGTCGATTAGGTCTGGTGGTTTTAGTGTTGTTCAGGTCCTCTGTGTCCTTAGAAGTGGGGTGTTGAATGTCCAAGGATTGTAGAACTGCCTGTTTCTCCCTTCAGTTGTCAATGCTTGCTTTGTTTTTGAGCTCTGGTGTTTGGTGCCCATATGTTTGTAATTGTTATAATCTTGGTGAATGGACCTTTTTATCAATGAATAATGTCTTCCTTTATCTCCTTTAACAGTGTTTGATAGTCTTTTTTTTTTTTTTTTCTTGGCTGCATCGGGTCTGTCAGGCCACAGTTGCAGCAGGGATCTTCATTTCGGCATGTGGGATCTTTTGTTGCAGCGAGTGGGCTCTTCGTTGCAGCACAGGCCTCTCTCTAGTTGTGGCACATGGGCTATCTAGTTGTGGTGTGCAGGCTCAGTAGTTGTGGCATGCAGGCTTAGTTGCCCCAAGGCATGTGGGATCTTAGTTCCCTAACCAGGGATCGAACCTGCATCCCCTGCATTGGAAGGTGGATTCCTAACCACTGGACCAGCAGGGAAGTCCCTGATAGTCTGTTTTGTCTGCTATTAGTGTGGCCATCCCTGCTGTCTCTCATTATTTGCATATCTTTTTCCACCCTTTTACTTTCAGCCTGCTTGTGTCTTTGATCTTAAATGCATCTCTTACAAACAGTATATATAGTTGGATCACATTTTTTTTACCCGTTTGGCCAATCTGTGCCTTTTGAATGGGAGAGTTTAATCTGTTTACATTTAAAGTAGTCATTGATAAGGAAGGATTTAGAGGAAACAAAACAGCAAAATTTGTCTTATAGTTTTTTTGTCCCTCATTCTCTCCATTCCTTTTTGTTGACTTCTAAGTGACATGTTTTGTTTTTTGTTTTTTTTTTGCGGTACGCGGGCCTCTCACTGTTGTGGCCTCTCCTGTTGCAGAGCATGGGCTCCAGACGCGCAGGCTCAGCGGCCATGGCTTACGGGCCCAGCCGCTCAGCAACATGTGGGATCCTCCCAGACAGGGGCACGAACCCGTGTCCCCTGCATTGGCAGGCGGACTCTCAACCACTGCACCGCGAGGGAAGCCCTAAGTGACATGTTTTGACGTCCTTTTTACTTTTGTGTATTATTCTGTGTAGCTTTTTCCTCTATGGTTGCCAGGGGATTACATACGATCATAAAGCTGTTAAGTCTAAATAATTTGTACATGATTGAAATTGGTATAAATTCAAAGACTTCTCCTGTACAGCTCTGTCCCTCCCCGAACTTTGTTATTGATTTCAGAAATTACCTCTTTAAATGTAGATTTGTAATTATTTTTATGCATCTTTTAAAACCCTGTAGATGTGCAGGTCAGAATCACATACTGCTTTGGGTTTGCCAGTGTATTTGCCTTTACTGGAAGGACTCCCTCCAGGGCAGGCCTCGTGATAACGAAATCCCTCAGCTTTTGTTTAATCTGGGAGTGTCTTGATTTTGCCCTCATTTTTGGAGGATAGTTTCCTGGATGTAGACTCCTCAGTTGACAGTTTTTTCTTCCATCCCCCAGCTTTCTGGCCTCTGAAGTGTGGCAGAGAAATGGGCGGATAATCTTATTAAGGATCCCTTGATGTGATGACTCACTTCTTGCTGCTTTGGAGTTGGTTTTTGACAGTTTTCTTCTGTGTCTTGGTGTGGGTCTGAGTTTATTGTACTTGGAGTTCCGTGAGCTGCTTGGATGTGTAGATTCATGTGTTTTGTCAAGTTGGGAGAGTCATTTCCTTATATACTCTCTCTGCCCCTCTCTTCCTTTAGGGACTCCCACTGTGTGTCCTGCCATCTCTTCACTGGTTCTTTTCTCTGCTCAAAATCTGTTAACCCCTTTTGTGGATTTATTTCAGTTGTATTTTTCAGCTCCAGATTTTTTTGGTTCCTTTCGATACTGTTTGTCTCTCTGCCTACATGTCATTTGCCTGATAGACTAGTTCTTTGTGTTTCCCTCCAGGTCCTTAAGCATATTTCAGACGTTCATTTAACTGAAGTCTTCTATCGGTCCAGTGTCTGGGCTTCTCCCAGGTGGTTCTGTTGGGTTTTCCTTTGAAGAGGCTGCGGTTCCTTTGCAGCCTGGCCCCATGCTGGGGCGGCCTTCACCACCAGGCTGGGTGTGTTCGGAGTCTAGGGGCAGCTGTGTGCAGGCTGCTCCTGGATGTCTTTGGTTCTCCAAGAGTCTCACCCCAGCTCCTCCTCAGGTCCTGGATGGCCTGTTTTGTGTGTCCAACCCATAACCCCTGGCCTCCCTGCAGCCTTCATGAGCAGCTCCCTTTCCTGCCTGGTGATCTGAGTTGGGCAAAACAGAGACCAGTGCTCCTGGCAGCCCCCAGCTAGGCTGGGATGTTGCAGATGAGGTCCGCCTGCTCCTCACGACCACGCTGGGGTGGTGGCTTTGCTGTGTGGTGCTCACTTGGTTGCTGTAGACCTGATTTCCAGAACTGGGTTAGCTCAGCTGGTTTGTAGTGGTTCACTTGATGTTTTCACAGGGATATGAGCTTGGAGTTTCCTAGTCTGGTACTTTGCTGATGTTGCTCCAACTCTTGCTCCAGTTTTAGGGTTTAAACTACTGGATCTTTTCCTAAATGGCCCTGGTTCTGTGGGTTTCTGCACGCCTGCTCTTTGCACCGTGCTCAGCAGGCCGTGCTCTCCCCTTCCAGGGCCCGTGCATCTCTCCAGACTTTCTGGCAAGTGCTTCAGCCTGGTGGAGTCCACGTGAGTGAGGGCAGGGGCAGGCGTGGCCAGGGTCTGGGACCCCCCCTGACAGCGCTGTGCCCCCAGGTACAAGTACGAGCTTTGCCCATTCCACAACGTGACGCAGCATGAGCAGACCTTCCGCTGGAACGCCTACAGTGGGATCCTTGGGTGAGCGGCGCTGGGGCGGCTGCGGCTCCACCTGTCCATTGTCCCCCCAACCCAGCCTCACCCACTCTGCTCCTCCCCAGCATCTGGCACGAGTGGGAAATCGCCAACAACACCTTCAGGGCCATGTGGATGAGGGACGGTGACTCCTGCCACTCCCGGAGCCGGCAGAGCAAGGTGGGCTGGGCGGGAGGGTGGGATTGGGGCCTGCTCCCCCCACCCGCTCACCAAGGTTTCCCCCCAGGTGGAGCTCACCTGTGGCAAAACCAACCGGTTGGCCCACGTGTCTGAGCCAAGCACCTGTGTCTACACACTGACGTTCGAGACGCCCCTCGTCTGCCACCCCCACTCCTTGTTAGGTGGGCGCTGGGGCCGGCAGGGGGCACTGGGGGGCTTGGGGGGCAGAGGGGCTCCGCTCAGTCTGGTTTCTGTTGGATTCTCAGTGTACCCGGCCCTGCCCGCGGCCCTGCAGCAGAGGTGGGACCGGGTGGAGCAGGACCTGGCGGATGAGCTGATCACATCCCAGGTGAGCGACAGGGCGGGCGCCGCCTGGGCAGGGAGCAGTGCAGCTGCAGTAGTGCTCCCTCCTTGTCCTCCACCTGCAGGGCTACGAGAAGTCGCTCAGGGCGATTTTTGAGGATGCTGGTTATTTAAAGACTCCAGAACAAAGTGAATCGGTGCAGCAAGAAGGAGGCATCAAGGGCCTGGCGTTTCAGACGCTGGAGAGCTGTAACGAGGTACAGACGGCGCTCACAGGCCCGGGACCGGCCTCCCACCAAGGGCCTGACTGCTCCATTTCAACTCCTGTTTTAGGCACATAAAGCCCTGTCAAAGGAGATGAAAAGACTTAAAAGCATACTGACCCAGCACGGCTTCCCCTACGTGAAGCCTGCAGGTCAGTTGTGCCCGGGGGTTGGGGCTGAGCCCACCTGGGGACCTGCTGCCCTGCAGATCAGGTCCTGACCTCCTGCCGCCTGGTGTTTTGGCAGAAACTTCCAGCTCTGAGCACTTGGGTCCCAGGACACCCACGGACAAGACAGCAGAGCTGCTGTTACGAGGCGACCCTGGACTGCGTGGGAACACCCTGTGATCTGGGGCAGGAGGAGCAGGGCAACAGGTCTCAGCCAGAGGACACCTTCCTCTGTTCCTTCTGTGCCCGCAGGCTCTCAGGGTTGTGCGCAAAGATGCAGACAAAATAAAGATTCAAAGTTTTAATTAATTTCCCTACTGATAAAAATAATTCCATGAATTCTGTAAACCATTGCATAAATGCTATAGTGTAAAAAAATTTGAACAAGTGTTAACTTTAAACAATTCACTACAAGTAAATGATTATGCATTATAAATACTACCTTCTGGGTTAAGAAAATTCCATTCCAGTAACATTCTCCTCTAAATACTCAAAACAGACATACAGATTGGGGCTTCCATAAATTAATCCACATGAAGCATCCACACTGAGTCGTGGTCTTCTGATAACCACAGTTGCACAGATGGAGTGACAACGTAACATCACCGCTAATACGGAACACTCAGGAGCTGACAGATTTGGGAACAAGAGCGGCCTCACCGAGCATCACGCAGCTTCAGCTGCTACACCCAGCGCCCCCCCTCATCACCCGAGTGCAAGGCGGTGACACCCTGAGACGCCGAGCCCAGCATGGGTGGCCCCTCAGAAAACCAGGGCCACTGCAGCCAGGCAGCAGGGGTGGGAGGGCCCCGAGGTAGCCCCGGGAGCTCCACGCTGGGTGGTTCTTTGGTCTTCCCACCGCACACACCTGTCCTCAGA
Source organism: Platanista minor (assembly GCA_004363435.1). Classification (NCBI taxonomy): domain Eukaryota; kingdom Metazoa; phylum Chordata; class Mammalia; order Artiodactyla; family Platanistidae; genus Platanista; species Platanista minor. The sequence continues at coordinate 5,542 of RJWK010019242.1, read as the reverse complement.
GCCAGCGAGTGCCTTGGGAGGGGGCGCCTCCACCCCCCCGAACCCCACAGAAAGAACTGACCGGAATAGCTTATAAATACACCTAAAGCTTAATTGTTCTTGCTTATAATTTGAAAATATCTAGGCTAGATGTCAGTAACAAACATTGTCCTGTTTTCCCCCCAAAAGACCAAAGGCCTGAAATGGGAAACAAGTGCATAAATATTAATAAAATAATTTTAAACAGTGATAACAGTAGCACAAAATATACGTAATTTCTAAGAGCTAATAAATCATTATCAGTATAATTAGAAACAAAATAGATTCACTACAACCAAGTCATATAGTTACCTTTAGCAGCGGGTGAGCTGCACGATGCCACGGACCCACCTTAAAAAATGACGGCTTTCCTATCAGTTTGTCTTATGTTAAAAAAAAAAAAGGTCTTAAATTTCTCACTATAGTAAATACATTCTAATTTGGTCACTGATAAAAATTTTTACCTAGTCGCCTTGCACTTAAAAAATGCTATATAAAGTCTTTGGCACAGCCCCAAGCAGGGGGCATCCCGTCCCTTTCGGGCCAGGGCCCAGCCCCTGCTCTGCGCCTGGCGGCAGACTCTGGGAAGATTCTCATGCCAATCTGGATCTGCCACGAGCAAAGTCTGGGTCAACTACAGACAGGTTTTACTTCCTCCCAGATTCCTAGGGAAAGTGACCCAATGCAGACAGAAAAGACTGAAGCCGGCACTAAAATCTGACCCCTTCCCAGCAGCCTTTCTGCCACCCTGCCACCGCATGGCAGCTGGGTCCTCCCCAACCCCATGGTCCCTCGAACATAACACCTGCACAAACAGATCCGGTGCAGTGTCACCCTGGAGGCTGGCTAGGGTCTCCCACATGGGTGGAGAGAGGCTCCAGCCAGGACGCCCGCCAGCAAGCTCTGGGAAGGGGGAGCACCACACAGCTCTGCACAGTCAGCGTGACGCCCGCCCCGTCGGGTTCCCCCACCCCACTGCCCTGCTCACTGTCACCGCGCTGACCAAGTCCAGGGAAGAAAGGACAGCACGCAGCTCCTTGGCTTTCCTAGGCGCAGGCACTTGAGCGGGAGGCCGCAGGCGCGGGGCGCTGTCACTGACGCTCCAGTTAATGTGCACGTGTTCAGGAAATGAGTTCCCTTCATAAAATTAAAAACATCTACATGTATATGTGTCTCTCAATAATCACTCTGCTATAAATACTATTAGTTTGCACTTAATTTGGAAACTGTAAAAATCCTAGGCATTTCTCACTACTAGATAAATGCTCACTTCATAAGTACTAATTTCAGATATGAAACCTAATGTGTTTACCGTACTATGGATTAACAATAGACGGATAGGAAATACTCTGTTCACAGTACACGTATAAAGCTTCATATTATCACATATTAAAAACATGAACCTCAAAGCAGCTTATATAGCAACTCAGAATGTCTGCCTAAACTCTTCCGTCTACAAAGTGCTTCTCGGGATGTGAACTCCCAGGATCCGGTCACAGTGGCGTCAGGACCACAAACCCCGCAGAGTCACCCTGCCCGCCGAGCCCCACAGGGCCTTCAGGGTCTGTGAGGAGAGTATGAGACCATGGGTGGTCTGTTTGGGGCTGGGGTCCCGACGTCGGTGGCACCAGGAGGTGGGCGACAAGGCAGCCATCACCAGGGCAGGGGCTGGCCCGCGCAGTAGGGGCACTCGGGTGCGCTGGCCGTGCACGGCTCGCAGAGCACACGATGCTGGCAGGGCCGCAGGACAGCGCTACAGGCCCGTTCCCCGCACACCCCGCACTGCTTCGCTCGCAGCTGGAAGATCACCTGCAGGGGAGATGCAGTCAGGGGGTACCCCGCCTCCACCCAGGCCGGGCCCAGTGTCAGGGTGGGGTGGACTCCCCTGCTGGGGGCCACCCAGGAACGAAAAGATGGGGTGGGAGAGGCTTCACCACGAGACCCTTGGGTGGGGACAGGCTCCCGTGGCCAGAGCCACCACGTGGTGTGGGAAGGGTAGCCAGGGAGGCAGCCATGAGGCGGGGCCGGGTCAGGATGGACCCCGACTTGGGACCCAGCCTCTGGCCGACAGCAGCCAAAACCTGGATGATGGCGCCTTGGAGACGGATGAGAGGTGTGCATCCCAGCAGCCTGGGCCGTGAGCCGGGGAGGGGACGGTGTGTGAGAGGCAGGGCTGTGGAGCCTTCCCAATGCCCCAGGTTCTAACACAATGCCCGGGCGTGGAAGGATTTTCCCACTAAGCTGAGGGCAGCGGCTTTCACGCTACACCAGGCAAGGGGGTGACCAGGGACCCTGGAGGGCGACCCAGGGAGGTGCCCCAGACAACACCAGAGCTCCAGCCGCCTGAGGCGATGTGGCCTGTCCACGAGGGCATGGCCTCCAAGAGGAGGCGAGGTGGGAGTGGACAGAAGCTACTCGGCCGGCTCCCCACCACCTCCATGCACCCCCTCCAGTGCCTTGAAAACGAGACCCGGACTCACCCCATCCACTGCTTCCAAATCGAGGCGCAGCTGACTCTGCAGCGAATGCAGCTTCGGCAGGGGGATGGCTCCGATGTCACCACAGCCGCGCAGCCCGGGGAGCACGGAGGCTAAGCCCCGGCCCTCCAGCTCCTCCTGCAGCCGTCGGAACTGGGCCTCCACCTCCTCCTTCTTCTGCAGCGCCAGCTGCCGGGCGCTGTCGGCCGCAAGCGCCCGCTCCTTGGCCTCCTTAGCCTCCCGCTGCCACGCGTCACAGGCCTGAAACCCAGGGGCTGCAATGATGGGGCCGGCAGCCGCCACACACGCCTATCTCACCTGCGCGGCGGCCCCTCCCCAGGCTCACCTGCTTCACCTGCTGCCAGGACTCCTCCCACTGCCGGATCTTCCTCTTGGCCTCGTCCAGCTGCCGCCTGACCCGGGCCAGCTCGGCACTGTTTGGACTTGCGCCTGAAGGGGCCGTGGGGCCAGCATTCAGGATGGGGGACGGGCTGGGAGAGAAGCTGCCAGAGACAAAGTCCCAGATGCTGCCGGGGACGCCATTCAAGCCTGAGTGTGGAGGAGCCGGATGTCAGCCTGCTTGTGCTGGGACCTCACAAGCATCTCCCCAGCAAGCTCTGGGGACCCCGATCTCTCCACCAGAAAAGGAAACAAATCCGTTTCTGTGGCTGCATCGTGGGGGCAGCAGTGCTCAGACTCTTGTCCCAGAACCCTTTACGCACTTAGAATCTGGAGGACCCCAAAGGGTTTTTGTTTGCATGGGTGACATCCATGTGTCATTAGAAATTAAAACAGATACTTTAAAATATCAACTCTTTTAAAACAAAACAGATCGCGTAAGATAACATTTTTCAAGGAAAGAAATTTAAATCAAGTTTCCTGTTTTTGCAAATCTGTCTGGTTCTGCACTTGGTCTCTGGTGATGTCACACCCCCGCAGCCTGCAGGTGAGGCAGGTCTCGCCGTGGTGGTGTCACGAGAGCGGCTCAGGGTCCCAGGCACACTGACACCCCCACAGAGGCTCAGGTGCAAACCCCAGGCCCCCTGCCCAGGGCACCTTGCGCCGAGCAGCAGACACGGGGACGGGATGGGCCACGCTGTGGCTGCCTCCCGCACCTGGAGCCCCAAGAGCCCCGCTCACCGAAGGAGTTGTAGGACGGGGCTGGGGGGCCCAGCGCTCGGGGCTCCGACTTGAGGGCTGGCGGCTGCTGGGGGGGCGTCATGGCTGAGGAGACGAGCGGCCCCGACAGGGACTGGGAGAAGGAGCCGAGTGGGGAGGCGGACAGGGACGACGAGGACTGCAGGGACGGGGAGCGGGGCAGGCAGCCTGGGATGGCCACGGGCGCCGAGCCCCCCAGCGACTGCTGACCTGCGTGGGGCGGAGGGGCCAGATTAGCGAGGGGTGGAGCGAGATCCTCTGCCCCAGGAATCCCCCAGCACTGCTCCGAGCTGATGGAGCGGGTGGACACCGGGGGTGGGGGTGCTGGGGGGACTCCCACCCAGGGAGGCATGGCTGCACCCCTTACTGCTCAGACACCCACTAGGCCCTGCCTGGCCGACCTGTCCATGGGCATGGTGGTCCCAGTACTTTTTGGGGCCCCCAGAAATGGTTTCTTTTAATAATAGAAGGATTTCCCTGGTGGTCCAGTGGTAAAGAATCTACCTTACAATGCAGGAGACGCGGGTTGGATCCCTGGTCAGGGTACTAAGATCCCACATGCCTCAGGGCAACTAAGACCTCGCGCCACAATTACTGAGCCCGGGCGCCTCAACTAGAGAGCCTCCATGCCGCAAACTACAGAGCCCATGCACCACAACTAGAGAGAAAACCCACACGCCACAACTAGAGAGAAGCCTGTGCGCTGCAACGAAAGATCCCGCATGCCTCAACTAACACCCGATACAGCCAAAAATAAATTGAATAAATAATAAATAAATCTTTAAAAAAATAACAGAAGAAAAAAGATAAACTTTTAGGTCAAACAGAACGATTCAGTATCTAATGTTAACACATTTGTCTTCGTGCCAATGCAGTGGTTAAACATCTCAGAAGGGCCACGCAGGCCTGACCCCCACCTCTGCAGGGATCTCAGGGTGGGGGGGCGGGGCAGGGAGGAAGACAGGACCCCTCCCACCTTAGAGCCACAACAGAAGGCCCTGGAAAGCACCAGGTGCAGGCACTACCTGTGGGTCCAAGGTCACGGCTGTCGTGCTCCTCCAGGTCCTTATCTGGGGGCACGAGGCTGATGTCGCCGAGGTGAAGGTCTAAAGAGGATCCTGCAGAACAGAACCGGCATCATCGCAGGGGAAAGCCAGGCTCTCCTGGCAGAGGGGACCCGTCTGGGCTTGGGGCCAATCTACTAGCCTCAGCAACACAGCCCTCATCTCACTGACTCAACTTCTAATCATTTGGTAAAATGTGACTAAATAAACATGCTTGACTAGTAAAGAAAATTCCAGGACGGCGATGTCCAGGGGAAAGCGGCTCACAGACGACTCAGGTGGCACCTGTGCTGACCTCCTCAGCCGGGTCACAGCAGAGACCCACATCCGTTCTCCCCTGGGGCAATGAGCTGGGTGTTCTGCTGTGGCCCTCGGTGCCCCCCAGGCCTGTCTGTTAAAGGGACAGGGGAATGGAACATGGCCCCCTCGGCGCTGACCCCACCTGACACTTCCTCCTGGGGTCCTGTACCCTGAGGACCTGACACCAAGCAGGAAGCTGTCTTGGGGTGCCCAAGGTCAGGCCTGCCAATCCCCAAAGTTCCACAGCCCCACAGGGTCGACTCAGGGAAGTTGTGGCCTGGGAACTGAGGGGAGGGGCTGCAGGAGCCCCTGGGACACAGCATGGGGCCAGAGAGACCTCCCCAGCAAAGTCACATGCAGGTCCGCAGCAAACCGTGGTGACATCGAAGGCACAGCACACAGGAGCTCTGCCACCTCAGAGCCTTTCTCCCCAACTCCCCTTTGGGGTCTGCTCTCCCAAAGCACCCCTTCCAGGAGGCAGGCGGGCCTCTCCTGTGTGGCCCAGTCCCGTGCCCCCTGCTGGTC